>JASAND010022325.1:0-52157 GCA_030248195.1 Trissonchulus latispiculum
AAATTAAGACAAAATAAATCAATATAAGTTAACATAAGCAAAATTATATTTTCGCAAAAACATTTATGTTAAAATCATGAGCGTTAATTCTGAAGAAGATATATTTGAAATTATAGACCATGGTTCTGTTTCTGATGACGGTGACGGAGCACCGAGAAAGTATCAATTTAATTCCACAGCAACCATTTAGGCTTCTAATTGTTGGACCATCCGATTGTGGAAAAACAAATCTGCTCCTAAATTTATTGAAGTTCCTTCTCTACAGCAAGTTGTACTTGTATTCAAGTTATATTGAACAAAATGCGTACAGGTTTCTATGCTCACAGCTACCGGCGGAGATGCTGGTTTGTGGAAGCTCACCTGGTGATGTACCCGATGTTAGCACAATGGATCCTGCACATGAAAATATAGTGGTATTCGACGATTTTGCTTGTGTGAAAGATCAAGATACTTTCACAAACTATTTCATAAAAGGTAGGCACAAAAATGTCAGCGTAATTTATTTGACCCAAAGCTTCTATCGCATACCAAAAGACATTCGACTGAACTGCAACTATTTCATTATATTCAAGCTTCCTTCAGAGCGCGAGGTTACAGTGTTGACAACGGATCTTGCTGGTCGTTTACCGAAGGATTTATTCAAGTCACTCTACAAAACAGCCGTTTCGGATCCATACGGATTTCTGCTTATCGATAGGAAAACAAACTTCAAGTGGCTAGAGTTTCGAAAGGGATTTAGCGAATTATTTCGAACACTTTTGCCCAACGAAATTTCTGGGATATTAAAATGAATTACACTAAACTTGGCATAAGAGATCTGCATCCTGCAGAAAGGGGGCCGCGAGGATTTACCGGTGAAAAGGGCGAAAAAGGTGACAAAGGTGACAGCGGCAGTGATGGGATTGGAGTAACTGCCGTTGCCTTAGATGAAAATCCAGACGGAACATTTGAGCTCTACTTCCATATGACAGATTACTCCAGAAAATCTGTTACCATTCCAGCTCTTCGTGCACCCAAGATCACAGCTTTGTCAACTCACCGAACAAATGAAGGAAAGGCTGAAGTAAAAGTGGTGCTCTCTGACTTCACAGAATACACGCTTCAGTGGCCAACTATCGATCTGCAGTTCTTACATACTATTTGCTCAAATGTGGAAAGAATTCGATTCGTTTTCCCCAACGTCACAAGTATGGAACACTCCGAAAGCTACCCTTTGAAAACGATGCTGCCATTAGGTTCCGAAGTACTTAAGCAGGGCCATATCTTAAATTTGGACAAAGACAATAAAGAAATAATTTTGAGACAAGCGGGGACATATTCCATTAAAGACACAGTAGAATTTTCTATCGAGGGGACCAACCCATCTGATAAGTTTCAGCTGCAATGGTATGTATATTCATCTACTGCTTCGCAATGGGTCGCCTTAAAGCATTCGGGACATGGCGACTTGAGCGGTCGAGATGCAGTTTTAGACTTACCCTTCAAGCGTCAGTCGCCATGTAGGCTAAAGCTCTATGCTGAGATAAACAGCGAAAGCCAGTCTGTGTTTATTAATATAAGGAAACTTTCCGTTATTATTAAACAACTATCTTAATTTAGTCATATATAAAATAAGAACATACTGCCTTGTCTGTAAACGGAAAACAAATGATATCCGTCCACAAATGACTACCTTGAGGAATGGACGGAAGGCTGTTAAATCTACGTGTGCTAATTGTAGGAAAGTTAAGTACTCCTTCATAAAATGAGTCAAGATTTAAAAGAAATTTACTTCAACCCGAGGTACGGTTATTCGGGTGTAAATGCTCTTGTCCAAAGACTAAAAGAAAAAATTTAAATGTTTCTAGGAAAGACACTGAACGCTGGCTCAAGCAGCAAGTGACCTATACGTTGCATAAACCAGTGAAACACAAGTTTCCTACTGAGCGGGTTTACGTCCACAAAATCGATGAGCAATGGCAAGCGGACCTTGTCGATATGATTGCTTATTCCAGGCACAATAAGGGGTACAACTATATACTGATGGTAATTGATTGTTTCAGCAAATATCTTTGGGCAAAACCTTTAAGGACCAAACAACCGAAAGAAGTAGCTATGGCGTTCGCTTCTATTTTCGCTAGCAGCAAGCGAAAACCAGTAAAATTGCAAACTGACCAGAGTCTAGAGTTTTACGGCAAGCATATTCAAAGCTTCTTCAGAGAGCACGGGATCAACCATTTCTCTACTTTCTCGGAAAAGAAGGCAAGCATCGTGGAAAGAGTTAATAGGACAATAAAAGAGAAAATGTGAAAATACTTTACTGCAGAGGAAACCTATACATGGATCGACGTGCTTCAAGAGCTAGTGTCCAACTATAACTCGTCCACGCACAGAAGCATAAAGATGAAGCCTAGGGATGTAAATAAATCAAATGAAATTCAGGTGCACAAAACTCTGTATGCTGAAGTAGAGCAACAAGGAAAATTGGACATTCGAGTAGGCGATAAAGTTAGAATTACCAAGTATAAACGGAAATTGTTCGATAAAGGGTATCTACCAAACTGGACGGAAGAGATATTCACAGTGGGAAACGTTTTTAGATCAGCACCGCCTACTTACACTCTTCGTGACTGGAACGGTGAGGAAATAAGGGGGAAATTCTACAAGCATGAAATTCAAAAGGTGCTGGACACCGGCGACTACCGCGTTGAAAAAGTGTTGAAACGAAGAAAGCTAAACGGTAAGCCTCAGGTACTGGTAAAATGGAAAGGATATCCCAGCAGTTTCAATCAGTGGATTGAAGAAAACAAAATTCAAAACTATTAAAAGTTATTTTTCTCACTTATAAAAATGGAAAAGAAAACAATTGGGATTCTTGAAAAAGCAAACATCAAGTCTCAGCCACAGTAACTGACGATGATGATGAACATTCAACAAGAACTGGGACAGTTGTAGACACAAAGCAGAACAAAGAAGCCAGATCTGAAACTCCACTCAAATCAATTTTTCTTGAGTTTATTGATGAGGATGGTGCGCTTCAGATGACGTTTAGACAAAGCGGGTATGAAGACGTTGACGATATTGTTGACCTTCTTTCAAAGATTTCCAATCTGATCTGGTGGAGTCGAGTAACGAAACTTCGGGGATAAGAATAATTTACGATGACGAACATTCAACAAAAACTGGGGCAGTTGTAGACACAAAGCCGGACAAAGAAGCCAGCTCTGAAACTCCGCTCAAATCATTCTTTCTTGAGTTTATTGACGAGGATGGTGCGTTTCAGATGACGTTTAGGCAAAGCGGGTATGAAGACGTTGCAGATATTGTTGACCTTCTTAAAAATATTTCCAATCTGGTGCAGTCGAGTAACGGAAATTTGGAGCGCATCCACTGGACGCGTACTGATTTAACTGGACATCGTAGGGATCGTTTCCGCACCTGAATCAAATGGATTTAAACCCATTAATACATCTGGCGGGTATTGAGAAGTAAAAAATTTTATTTTCATTTAGTTTTAATTGGGTTATAAAATGGGAACAGAAAACTGTGTCTCATACCACCAGCGTTACTATATAAACAACAAGGAGCGGTTTAAAGAACACAACAGAGAATACTATTTGCGGAACAAAGAAGAGATAAATAAGAAAAAAATGATACATTACTTTGCTAACCGCGAGAAAGTGAGAGAACAAGCGAAAAGGAAAGAGGAATGCCAATGCTGTCATAAATTGTAATGCTGTAAATACTGAAGATGAAGATGAAGAACTTTTCATAATACTTTATAAACATGAAGATAAATGCTCAGGAAAGAGGAATGCCAAGACTGTCATAAATTGTTATGCTATAAATACTGAAGATGAAGATAAAGATGAAGAAGTTTTACTTTATAAACATGAAGATAAATGCTCAGGAAAGAGGATGCACATTACCACTTCTACGCAAACATTCAATCCTGAAAATTAAATTTTATTTTTTCAATTCTCATTAAATTTATTTTCTTTTTATTAAAATGAGAGAACAGGCTGGCGAAAGCGATCTCGATTTGGAGGTGAGCAGCGAAGCATTCGAGAAGGTTAAACATAGTCAGAAGCGACTAAAGTTTGGAGAAATTAAGCATCGACTGCAACAGCGCCCAGAAAAACTACAATGTCCACTTTGCCAAAAGCGCTATAAATTGCGGTGTTGGTTCAATAAACACATTTCTAAAGGTCATAACAAACGGAATAGTTGGTATACATCCTTGAGTCCTTTAAGTTTGGAGGTGAACAATAATGTATTTCAGAAAGTTGCTGGAGGAAAGCTTAATCTTGAAAATACCAAACGCAAACTGCGGCGGAATGTGGAACGGTTACAGTGCCCTGAGTGCCACAAGCTATACAAACATCAAAAATGATTTAATAAGCACATTGAGAAACAGCAGTGCAGAGGCTACGCTTGTAGCAAGTGCCACCAGAGCTTTGGCTCGAAAAAAATCTAGTTAGGCATGCTAAGGTCGCGCATGTCAATGTCAAGAAAAGTCCTAAAACCGCTGAAACCGTGGACACACCAAACGCTCGCTCCAATACAGAGCATGTTTGTCAAATGTGCCAAAAGCATTTTAAACAAAAGTGTCACTTAACAAAGCACATCAAAGCTGTGCATGCAGCAGAACACCGCTGCGAACAGTGCGACAGAACCTTCAAGACAATACAGGGCTACCAAGGACATCTTAAAACTCATCGAAGTAAACCGAAGGCAGGTGATCCAACCGATTTTCGAAATTTGCACATATCAAAATTGCTCAGTGAGGACGTTCCGGAGTTTGAAAATAGGATAATCGAGGATTGGATAATCGATAAATCGGATGATTTTATTAAACTTTACAAAGATAATGGGAGCAGAATCAGAACCCGATATGTCATCTCGCAGAAAGGTGTTCAAAACAGGTACAATTTTAGACTGGAGAATTTGCCGGAAATCAAGGAGTTGCTAAAAGCAATTTTCCATGTACAACAATGGCAGTTCAAGCTGAGGCTTTGTTCTCAAAAATAGAAAAAATGGACAACTACAATACTACTATGCATCAAACAACAGTAATTTTAATGAGCCAATCCATATTTCCAACGAAGGTGACTTGAACCAAGCATTGAGCAAGCTAGACGAAGGAGATCCTTTGGAGTGGGCAAGACAGCAGCGTCCAAACACAAAATGGACAGTTTCGAATATTACCAACGCATGTTTATACGTAAACAAGCTAAGATCATTCCCCATAGGCGCGGCGAGGTATCTCCCAGACTATGTCAGAAACAACAGAGGAATCAATTCCTTAATCAAGGACGACAACACTGGGAAGCCATACGAGGATGACAAGTGTTTCTTTCGGTGTCTTGCCCTTGCGCTTGGTGCAGACATCCACGCACTCCAACGTAAAACTGATCAGCTCATCAGACAGTGGCTTCCTCCTAGAAAGGAGTTTTGTGGCGTCCGTCTAGAGCAGCTGGATGGCCTTGAAAAGAAGTTTGACATTGAAATATTTGTGTACGAACTAGGGCCTACTGATGACTCAAATGAGTATGTTGCAACACTAATTCGTCGGCCAGTTGGAAAGCACTCTAAAAAGATGGCCGTAAACGTTTACGAAAACCATTTTTGCTTCATAAAAGATTTGAGGAGGTTCACACAGACATGGCAGTGCTCCAATTGCGATAAACTATTTCACCACCACGGAATGTTCATGCGCCATTCAAGTAATTGTGAAAAGGGAATAAAACACACATTTCCAGGAGGAGGACCTGGACCTGGAAAGTCAATTCTTCAGAGAATCAGTGAACTTGGTATTCCCGTGCCTGAATGGTACTACCCCTTCAGGATAGCTTATGATTTCGAGTGCATGTTTCAACCCACGACTAAAAACAGCGGGCCAAAACTCATTTACGAGCAAGAACTGGTTCCAGCTTCAGTGTCTGTAGCATCCAATATTCCCGGGTTTGAGCAGCCGCAGTGTTTTATTAGTACAGGTGATACGCAAGACTTAGTGGTTAGAATGAAAGCATATATGGAAAAAATTGCTGATAAAGCTTATGAACTACTCACACAAGCTTATGAAACCACTATTTCGGGCTTAACGAAACATGACAAGCTTAAGGCTGAGTTTGATAGCTGGCTAAAGGCTGTTCCTGTGTTAGGTTTCAATTCTGGCAAATTCGATCTGAATCTCATAAAGTCATATCTCATTGCAGAAATGGTCAAGAGCGGTGACCGGGTTGGGAACACAATCAAAAAGATTAATAATTACATGGCTCTTTGCACTCAAAAACTATACTTTCTTGACATTACAAATTATCTAGCCGCTGGGACCTCTTATGCTATGGTTGCAAAGTTTTAAAATTCCTCTGGGAAAAGGCGTCTTTCCATACGAAGCTTTCCATACGAATCTCTAGAGTTCTTGAACCAAGGTTTCCCAAGTTTCGACCAATTCTATTCCTCACTGAGACAAGAACAGATCACCGTTGAGGACTACACAGCTCTGGATCAAATTTGGCGGCAAAACAACATGAAGACAATGAGAGATCTGCTTATTTGGTACAACAATAGAGACGTCGAGCCCTTTCTACAGGCGGTGCAAAAGATGGTGGATTTCTGGAAAACGATGGATATTGACATGTTTAAAAGTGGGTCCATTTCTCTTCCCGGCCTCGCCTACAAGCACATGATGAACCAACTCCCTAAACATACAATTCTCCCCTTTTGGAATAAGTCCACCCAACATTGGCACACACTGTTACGGGATAACATTGTCGGCGGTCCCAGCATAGTATTTCACCGATATCACGAAGCCGGAATAACGGACATCAAGGGCCAAAAGGTGAAGCAGATTTTTGGATACGACGGAAACGCGCTCTACTTGTGGTGCCTCATGCAAGAAATGCCCACAGGTCTCTACGCTGAGTGGAATCCAACAGAGAATGGAAACTTCCAAAGGCGGCTACAAAAGGGGCGAAAAGAAATAATGTGGCTAGAGTACATGTCCAAAGAGATGGGGATTCTGGTGGAACATGCCTACAATGAAGGTCAGAAAACTGTGGCTACGGCAAAAGTAGATGGGTGGGTCCCGGAAAAGAATCTCGTCCTCCAGTTTCATGGGTGCTACTTCCACGGTCATGGTTGCGAGTTGGACAGAAATCAAGATGCAGAAGACAGAGCTAAAAGAAGGAAAAGAACTGAAAGGGTCGCCCAGGCAATTAAAGATGGGGGTTTCGATCTTGTTGAAAAATGGGAATGCGAATTTGATGAAGAATTAAAAGACAACGCAGACCTGAAAGCGTTTGTAAAGGAGCATTTCTCTTTTCCGAAGAAAGGGTCGTCGCTGTCGATGTAGAAAATGGTGGCCCTTATAAAAGCGAATCGTCTGTTTGGATTGGTCGAATTAGACATAGAAGTGCCAGAAGGAAAGAAAGAGATGTTCGCGGAAATGACTCCCATTTCAAAAACGTCGAAGTCACGAGAGACGATATTGGTGACCATATGAAGGCATTTTGCGAGGACCCGGATCTTATGCATCGTCCGCGGAGATATTTGATTGGAAGTTATTTCGGAAAAAAGATCCTTCTAGCGACACCACTAATAAGGTGGTACCTGAAGAAGGGGCTTGTTATAACAAAAATTCACATGGCAATAGAGTTTAAGCAAAAAACATGTTTTAAGCACTTGGGTGATGAGGTAACGAGACACCGCTCGGCAGCCGACACCGACCAAGATCAGTCCATCAAGGGAGAAATGTTCAAGCTTCTGGGCAATTCATACTACGGACGGACAATCACTAATGTTGAAAAACATGTGAACGTTAAGTTCTGTGAAGGAGCTGCAACTAGCAGGGAGGTTAACAGTTGGCGCTTTCGAAGGCTGGATGATTTAGGAAATGGAATATATGAAACGCATACCGCTAAAGCGAAAATTGTGCATCGGCTTCCTGAACTGGTGGGATTCTTTGTATACCAATATGCCAAGCTTAGGATGCTTCAATTTTACTACGACTGTCTCCAGCAACATTTGGCCAAAGACACATTCCAGCTGTGTCAGATGGATACAGTCTCGCTGTACTTTGCATGCACGGAAACTGATTTGAACAGATGCATTCCATCAGTTAAGTCTGATAGTTGGAAAAAAGCTGTAGTGGAGTTCTTTGTACAGGATTCGAAGCAAAAGCGAATACCGGGTCTATTCAAGGAGGAATGGAGGGGAGAAAAACTAATTGCACTCTGCAGCAAAACTTACATAGCTTCCGGTGACACCAAAAAGATCTCCCACAAAGGGGTTAGCAAGAAGCTTAACAGTTATACTCCAGCAGATTTCAAGCAAGTGCTTTATACAAGAAAGACAGCCTGGGGTTAACAGAGGCTTTAGATGCCTCAACACAACAATGCTTAAGTACTTCCAGTCCAAGGACGCTCTCTCCTACCTATACCCCAAGAGAGAGGTCCTGGCTGACGGCGTCTCCGCCCGCCCGCTTCGAATCTGAAGCTCTCCCTGTTTCGGTTCAAATCAAAAGTCACACAGTTTGAATGAATGTCAAGTCTAACTTTTCACAAATCTGCTTCCACAACATATCTTGCTCTCTAACCTTTTCCTTATTTTTGAGTAGTTGAGGATGAAACTCTTTTGGAATACCCTTTATTTCCATAAATTTGCGGATTAGGAAATCATAATTTAAAAAGTGCTTTCTGTCTGTCGGTTTCAACTGGTTGAATATCACTTGTGTTTTTCCGAAAAGTTCTATAAAATATTCCGATGTTTCTGTGTCCAGAACTAAAGGCTTTTTATTTGTCAGCAGGAAAATTAAGTAATTTGCATTTTTGTAGTATTTTCTATAAAATCTTCTTTTGTCTGGAAACTTGGTTTTGTCAAGTCTTCTTAGAATTTCAAACTTGAGAAAGCTTGGAGTAATTGTTGAGAAATCATAAATTTTCTGTTTTCGTAGCTCAGCCTTTATATCTTCGAACACTTCTGGCGGAATATCTACAACTTCTTTCTGCTGCAATTGACTCAGTTTGTTTATGAAATGATTCAACCGGTTGTGTTCAGTAACTGAACATTGCAATTTGTTTGATGTTTCATAATGCGGTCCGCAGAAATCGGTTAATCTCTCTATTACATAACCACACGATGCACAAAATATAAATGTATATGGAATAGTGTTCATTTTCAAATCAAAACTACCGCAGCAGTTACACAGAAAACTGTTGTTCAGTGGCACTTGTTTGCTTTCCAGGTTCCTTTGCTCAAACTGTGCCTTTCTCATTTTATTCTCAACTATATTACATTATAAATTTGAAGGTTTTGCTCTCACAATCATCTCTCAAAGCACCATGTCGCAAGAGGAGGCTGGCTAACGACGTCTCACCCACCCGCTCCGCCTCTGATGCCCTCCCTCCCGATCAAAAGCCGAAACTCCAAAACTCGCTCATCCTCGAAATCAGGGTCGAACTTTTCTGGCTTAACTGTTTAGCACGTAGCCAAAAAAGGGGACTACAAGCTGGCTTAGACTACGTCATAAGCACACTTACTCCGTCACGGGTCCATTTGAATCAAAAGTCGAAACGCCAAAACTCGCTCATCCCTCGAAATCAGGGTCGAAATGTGCATACTATACTACTGTTGTTGAGCTTTCTTTGATAAGAACCACGTCATCAGTTTGAGGTTGCCTTGAAATTACTCCTCTCTGCTTTAATGACGTGACCGATTCCCTTAGCGAAGTGAGATAGTATGACCTCCAAATGTCCCAGTATCGGTTCACAAGTCTGTTGGTTTGCTTCCAGAAATCGACTAGAGAATCTGCACTCCGCTTCTGCATGATAAACTCATCTGTATTGTTAAATTGAGGGAATAAGGTTTTCGAAGTTATCCTGCCCAATAAGTGAACTGGAGTTAAGACTGGATCATTAACCGTGTTCAGAGAGAGCAGAGGTCGATTATTGACAACGGCTGATATCTCTGATAATACAGTCTGCAGCTGTACTAGATTCAACGAAGATTTTCCCAGTAATTTCCTCAATGCCCGTTTGACCGTGCCAACTAGTCGTTCATAAAATCCCCCCATCCATGGCGAATACTCGGGGATAAACTTCCACTGAAGTCCTTGATTTGCGGAATAATTTCTAACTTCCGAACTATTGAGAATGTCTCGCCAAAGCTTATCGAATACAGTTCGTACAAGTTTGAAATTCGTTCCATAATCGGAAATCATCATAACTGGAGCCTGATAGTGGTTGATAAACCGTCGAAATGCCAGCAAAAACTGCTTGGTTGAAAGATCGGTCACCACCTCAAGATGGATAGCTCTTGTGGCAGCGCATGTGAAGAGACATATCCATACTTTAGCTTGATCACCTGTATCCTTGTGAATTAGCAATGGACCAAGGTAATCCACTCCAGTGTAGCTGAAAGCTGAGTTTGGATTGACTCGGTAGAAAGGAAGTGGAGGAAAAGCAGGCATCTTGTATAGACCTCCTTCTGCTAAATGACAAACTTGGCATGTTTTGATAGACCGCCTTACAGCACATATTCCGTTAGGGATCCAAAAGGTTTGTCAAACATGACATAAGGTTTGATTGACCCCAGAGTGAGCTACTCGATAATGGCTGTCCATTATTACCAGGTGAGTGAACCAGTGTCTCTTGGGCAAGAGAATAGGATACTTGGTATCGTTAGGTAATTCGGAGAACTGCAATCTGATGGTGCATCGGAGAATATCCTTTGAGTCTTTAAACGTGCCCAACTGCCAGTGCAATTGGGAGGATTTGGCTGAATCGGAACCAATTTCTGGGAATGCTTGTTGTTGCACGTGGAATGCCCACACCAACCTGGACTGTGCAAGTTCGTCGGAAGTCAGCAAAGGGGAGATTGGCGAGGGGGCTTCTCCTGACCCTCTCGCAATCCAAACTCGTTGCTTTAGGCGATCTACAAATCGCATCATCCAGCAGGTTACTCTCAGCAATTTGGTAAGCGATGAAAATTTGGTGCATTCAATACCACCTAAACCTACGTCTGTAACTGAGGACTGCACAATGTTAGATATTTGCTCGTTTGGAACGTCCACTGCAGTTGGTACAAATTGTGGCCAAGTTGTGCGTAGTTTAGAAAGAAACTTTGGACCGTGCCACCACAGAGTGCTGTTCTCTAAGGCGGCAGTTGTGCAACCTCTTGAGGAGATATCTGCTGGATTGTCATTAGTTGGGACATATTTGAATTCGTCCGGTGGATTTGACTTGATCTCCTTGATTCTGTTGGACACAAAAACAGTTAATACTTTGGTTGTGTTCAACCAATGCAGAACACACTGAGAATCAGTCCAAAGGAATGTCTTGACAATTCTGATTGGAAGCTGACGTCGAAGAAATTTCAGCAAACGCGACCCTACGACAGTGGCCATTAGCTCCAACCGAGGCAAACTGATTGGTTTCGTCGGTGTCAGCTTGTTTTTCGTGTTAGCAAAACTGCCAGATGAATAGAACTTTATCAAATCCTGCTATGTTTAGAAACAGTGATATTTAAAAAGCTTAGTTTTAGTTGAACTCTGATCAGCTATATCTCTGGTTTTGTAATTAAAAGTCAGTTGTGTTAGTACACAGTATTCTGGCGCACTGTGATCACAAAGATGCCTACAAAGGGGAAAATCGATGGTTTCGACGCCGAAATCGAATGTTGGGATAGCTACGCCGAGCGCATGACCGCTTACTCCGTTGCAAATGACATTGACGATGAAGAAAAAAGAATTGATATCCAAATTGGTGCCGGAACTTACCATATCTTGAGAAATCTGGTTGCCCCCCGAAAGCCGACTGAAATAACTTTCGCAGAAGTTATGGAGGCACTCAACAGCCATTTCACGCCTCAGCCGTTGGTGATTGCCGAGACTTTCAAGTTTAACTAGCGAAATCAGTATGCTGAGGAAACAGTAGCTTCCTACTTAGCCGAATTGCGCCACTTAGCAGAAAGGTGTGATTTCGGTGAGTTCCTTAATCGGACCCTTCGGGATCGCTTTGTGGGTGGTTTGACCAACAAAATAGTTCATTACAACGACTTTTCGCTGGGAGAGACCTTCCTCTTGACAGGGCTTTTCAGTTAGCCTAAGCCATGGAAGCAGCAAAGAAAGGTTCATCTTCTCTCAAAGATAATTCTCAAGGTACTGTGGCGTCAATGAAAGGCAGATCACAAAGACAACAAAGGGGCAGCGCACACCTGTTATCGTTGTGGTGACAGAGACCACGAACAAGAAGACTGTAAGTTCCGTTCAACAGAGTGCCGATTTTGTGGTCTTAAGGGACACACTGAAAGAGCCTCTCGGAAGAGATATGGCAGAGATAAAGTTCTAAAGAAAGGAAAATCCAGGACTCATCTGATGACAGAATATGAGCACAATGCTGAAAGCTCCGACGGTGATGTTCTGTACATTAATGCAGTAACAGGAAACGACGTTAACTGTTTCAAACTACCAGTTGTCATCAATAGTACAAAGATTGCGATGTAAATAGACACAGGCACCGACTGGAGTATAATCAGTGAACAAGATTGGAAGAATATCTTCAGCAAAGTACCACTCAAGCCTGCAATCTGCCAGCTACGGATGTACACAGGTGAGAGGGTTAAAGTTAAAGGCCAAGTTCAAGTGACTGTACAGGTTAAAAGAAAGAAAGCGACACTTCCGCTCCTAGTTTTGGCCGGAAAGGGAGCACCTCTGCTTGGAAGAAACTGGCTTTCAAAGATAAAGTTGAACTGGGTAAAGTTTCAACAGAACATTGGAGAACCCTCACCAGGCAATGGAGAAGAAAAATGGTCAGAAGTATCTGCGAACAAACGGGATCGGTCCAAAAAAGTCATCGTAAGCAACTGCTCCTTTTTCACGGGTCAAAAAGTGTGGGTTAAAGATTACACTGATCCTCGCAGGCCCACATGGGTTGCAGGGGAGATTCAGGCCAGACATACCAATGAGTTGTACAAGGTGAAGACAACACACAGATTGCTTCATCGTCATGTAAATCAGATTATGGGATTCTACGAAAGGCCTAAATGCTACCATGGTCGTCGTCCGAATTGCTGGAAGCATAAACCTGTTGAACCTGGGTTTCGGGCAGGACCCGCAAAAGATCCGGACTGTGGCCTCCGTTCCAATCTCCTGGAACCAGAAGAGCACTAAGTAAAGGAACAGTTCCTAATCTTTATCCGTGGTCGACGTCCATACCCAGCTGACTCTCGTTTTCACAAGAGGGAAAAGATGCTATGTTTAGAAACAATGATATTTAAAAAGCTTAGTTTTAGTTGAACTCTGATCAGCTATATGTCTGGTTTTGTAATTAAAAGTCAGTTGTGTTAGTACACAACAAATCCGTATTGGGGGAATAAGTTGAATTGGAGATACTTTTATTAAAAATGCATAGATATCCCTGCACTCATGAAATCAAGATTTTGATAATTGTTGCAGATATGGTAATAAAAAGGATTTATAACTTTAAAACTAAAAATTAAAGTATTTGAAACCTTTTGAAAGTTTAACTGGAAGCTGTTTGTCATCAATTTTGTTTAAAAGATTTGATTCGAAGTCCTTACAACGACACTGTACACGCACGCTGATTTCTTTCTTTTGGTTAGCTATGTGTAAACTATATAGTTGTAAGCTTAATATGAAAGATTATGTACTATAAACAGAGAAATGCTATTACATACAAGTGAATACCATATTCGTATTCAGCGTCCATGAAAACCCCTGGAACCAACATTTGAGCAAACTGATGTCAAAAATTTTTGACAGTTCACTTCTAAAGACTCAACAATATACTTTTTGAATTTTTAAATGGTTTGAAACTTGAATGATTGATTATAAACATATTTAAAATTCTATTCATCCTAATGGTCACCTGTGAAAAACAATTCCAAATCTAAAAATACCGTATCGTTGTCAAAATGGCTTATGTATATATCTCACTTACACTTACACCAATGTTTGTTTGTTAACTTGGATCAAGTCAACATATGTATTTAGTTTTTATTATATTATTTTTACTGTATTATTTAGACATTTAGAACTTTAGTTGTGAAATGAGACAGCATTGGTAGTGAAAGTCAGCACAATCTATTGAGCTGGGCTGTTCTACATGACTGTTTTATTTTACAGATGGCGCAGATTTGTGTGATAACGTTGCTTTCTTGTGCGGGAATGGAACTTGTGTCTCCTACAATGCTACATATTATCAGTGTCACTGTCCTGACAATTCCACGGGAGTGATTTGTCCTGCCGAAGAAGAAAATAGATACAAGCCAGTTTTATTAAGCTGACCCGCTATTGAGCTATTAAGCGGTGTCGCGTTAAACTTAAACTGTTGTTGCATTTCCTAGTAAAATGTAGCCACAAGAAATGCAGTGTGAAAAATTTTAGTAAAGTCTAGTTTGAGAACCATGCAATATTCAACAATATTTACCTACATAGCTGAGACTATTGTTGTGTTTCAGTTTTTTTTCTATTGTGTAAGGTTGAAATCAGGATTGAAAGATGTGAAGAAAAGTGTCCGCCGAAAAGAAAAATCCGCCGAGCTTTAGGTTAGAAGTGGAGCGGTCTATCGCTACATCATACCCCCGGTCAGCTAGATTACATAGATAACTACTTTGATTTCAACCTTTCGGACTTGCTGATATACATATATTTAACACTATGGATGACATACCTACTGGTTTATGGCTCCGGGCTTGCAACATACTCCCTTTTATGTCCTTTTATGTTTGGTCTGCCTTTATTTCGAGTACCTTTACTTTAAACTCGAAACTGTTGAAATCTACAGGACTTTTTGCACTTTTTGTAGCCCATGCGGAATAGATATTGCTGCGGACGGTTCATGTGTCACGCAAGGGTCAACACTAGCTCTTAAATGCGTCACACGCTTCCCCGTTTATGAATTTATGTGTCTCCTTTTTTCGAGCTTCCCCCTTTCTTAAATTCATGTGTCTCCCTTTTTCTGTTTCTTCATTTTATGTGTTTCACATCTTCATTTTATGTGTCTCGCCATGTGTAGTGTGATGGTGACAAAAATTGATTTCAGTGGGGTTCGGACCCACGCATCACGGTGATTATAACACCAACGCCTTCACCACTCGGCCATGGAATCACAACCGTGGTAAAAGCAAAGGAAACCTTTTATAGCTGACGAGTCTAGCAAAAGTGAGTAAAAATTACATAATCATAAGGTCCAATCTAAGCTGAATCCAACGATATAAAGTTTTTGTGGCTACGACTTACATTGCATCCGCAATGAATTTTTAAACAATATCCCTTCTTTCAGCTGGTTTTTGCTAGTTTACACTGGTTCAGGCAAATCAAGGCGGCAACATCAAAGGGAGCCAAAAACCAGCTGAAAGAAGGGATATTGTTTAAAAACTCATTGCGGACGCAATGTAAGTCGTAGCAACAAACACTTTATATCGTTGGATTCAGCTTAGATTGAACTTTATGATTATGTAATTTTTACTCACTTTTGCTAGACTCGCTATGTCGAAATTTTGGGTCAAAAAGTGGTATTTTTCGAAAAAATCGACTTTCAAATTTTGAAATCTCACATATATCGGGTGAAAGCGGACGCATACTCGGTCCTGAAAATCTAATCGAAAAATTGTTCCGTTGAGCGAGTCGCGAGTAAAAACCAGTCAAAGTCGAAAAAGCGGCAAAGATCAAAGGATTCTGAAAATCTAAAAAATTGAATAACTCACGCAATTTTCAGCCAAAAAAGTTGAAATTTGGTGTGTAGCACTTTCACACAAGGGGAAAATTTTCGTGAAAAAATCGCGGCAGTACCATGTACCAATCCTTCTGTACATATAAAAGCGGCGCCCTTTGAAATCGCACGGGAAATTTCAAAAATTTTTTTCACGAAAAGAAAGATCTCATCAGTCCGGTTCAGAAAGTATATACTTTGTGGTTAGCTATCTTGAAGCGTTTTTGAGATATAAAGAAAACAATTTCGCTTTCTACATTTTTGGTCAGACTTTAATCGATTTTGAACACGCAACATTCTTTTATTGAAGAAACAATAAGCTTAGAGAAATTATTCACCATTTTTTATTTGTCGGATAACTAATTTACGCACATTTTTAGCAAGTTACAAAGGCTGCCGAAACACGAAGTGTAAGCCGAGACAGGCATCAAAAGAAGCCGCGTTGGCTCAGTGGTAGAGCACTCGACAGGGTCGACAGGGCATTTTTTCGATCCCACCAGCGGTCAAACTTTTCCTTTGGAAAAGTTTTGGTCGCTGTTGGGATTCGACAGGCCAAATTAAAATTATCTGAATTTTATGATTGCTTCATTCAAAACCATCTCGCGGCTTTTGGAGGGCTGTACGTGTCTGCAAGCAAAAGTTTTTTGCGCTGGTGGGAATCGAACCCACAACCTTTCGAGTCGCAGTCGAAAGCTCTAACCACCCGGCCATCGGCGCACAAATGAAAGACATCTAAAACGACTTGTTAAAGAAAAGAAGAAAGTGTGACTAGCAAAATGCTTAGTTTCAGTTACAAATTTTAAGTCTTTAGCACACAAGGAGTATCTACTCCGTCTACAAAGCCTTTATGTGCAAGATTTGAGAAGTCTGACTTTCCAAGACCCTTTAAATAATTTTTCTTAACTTCTGACGTTGCTATACCAAAAGTCAAAGAAATCTTGCCCTTGTCTTTTCTGTGTCCTAGAGACTTCACAACCAGATATAACAGATAAAATTCACAGGTAAGAGAAGGACCGGTGAATGATGGTTTCGACTTTGGACTTAGTTTTTTCGCTTATTTTTCAAGATAGACTTCTCAAATCCTGCATATAAAGGTTTTTGGGATGGAGTAGATACGATTCACTGACAGAAACTAAGCATTTTGCTAGTCACACTTTCTTCTTTTCTTTAACAAATCGTTTTAGATCTCTTTCATTTGTGCGCCGATGGCCGATGGTTAGTGCTGTCGACTGCGAGTCGAAAGGTTGTGGGTTCGATTCCCACTGACGTAAAGAATTTTGCTTGGAGATAGGATACCTCTGTCAGTATTGAGTTGGTGTGTCACACTCTACTCAGGACGCCGGGCGCCTGTAACGCTTATAAAAAGGGTGTTTTTGCAATTCGATGCATTGACTCAAAAAATGTTAGTTCTATGAAAATTCCTTGAATATATCTATATTCTCTGCTTCTGAAACTGAAAATAACATTTTCTTTCACTATATAATTACTCCGTTGCAGTGCATCAAAAACCTGGCAACTTTCGCTAGCTTTTTCCAGTTTCCGAAGAGTCTATAATTATTATTCTTCAACAGGTGCTTTTCAGCATAATTGGATAACACCCTTATTTGCAGTTAATATCACAGGTATTGCAGTTTTCAGTCTTATTAGAATAGGCCTACTCCTGAGGCATCAGACTAATATACACTCGAGTTCGCTTCAACTTTTCCCTGTAGTCTGTATCGATTTAAAGATGTGTTTTTGTCATTGTCCCCATCAATGTCACAGATTTTGAAGTAATCATGCTACATAGGTATATTCGCTGGGTTATGTCTCTTACAGTCTGTCGCAGGAAATGTCGGTTCTGCCATCTCGTTCGTTTCACTAACAGTTTGTATGGATGCTAAATATCAGTATTTCACGTCAACTCCGAAAGGTTGAAATCAGAGTATTAATCCAGTCTCGCTGTCTGGGAGTGTGGCGCAAACGCTAGAGAGTTTTACTAAACTAAAGCTCGACGGTTCGATCCTCTCCCTGTATACTTTTCTTCACATCTTTAAATCCTGACTTTCAGTCCTGACACTTGGCGACAGTTCCGTGGACTTGCCGCTCTTAGGAAATAAAGCTTGATGTCTGGGAGGGGTGTAATTGCAGGTCATTGTGAGTTAGGTTGATGGGTTTATGGTGGTCCTCCTGATGCAAAGGATTAATATGTGGTTAATGGTTCTAGCTTTGGCATAAAGGCTCCCGGCGTTGAAGAAGAATGAACTGATGAAGTAAAGTATGGCCTCGGGTTAGGAGGCAGCCCTTAGGCCACATGGATGCTTGATTTGAAAATGATGAAAATCAAAAATCAAGATGAAAAAATCCTGAAAATTCGAGGCTGAATTTCAATTAGCAGGGGGTGTTTGTTAAATGTCAGTGTTTCACGTGAACTCCAAAAGTTTGAAATCAGAGTTGTAATTTAGTCTCGCTTTGCGGGGGTATGGCACAAGCGATAGAGCGTTCTGCAACTAAACCAAAGCTCGGCGGTTCGATCCCTTCACTGGACAATTTCTTCACATCTTTCAATCCTGATTTCAACCTTTCAAATGTGTATAAGCTTTATCAATAAAAGATCGACGCATCTTCTACTTTGCAGTCGTTTATATGCTAATTCAACCGAATTTGCATATTTATGTCCACGGAAATATGTAAGGAGGACCCGGAGAACTCCTAAAACCCAACTCAACTGCCCGTCAGCATTCAGCATTACTCTAGGAAAGCTCCATAGGCTAAGCATGACGCGCAAAACAATTTGCAGTTTGTAGAAAGTTTGTGCAGTGACTACCAGATCAGCATGATTGCACTGCACGCTCCTCAGTAAAATTGTACATTACACTGTAGCGTACAATTCAGTTGCACGATTGCAGCTGTTATATTGCGCTATACATATTACACTAAGATCATGACACAATGATTGTTGTGAACAAATTATTGTATAATTTATTTATGATGAAGAATTTATGATGAAAAGCAACATATCCTATTTTCTGGAACCTCCAAACATTGGTCCAAACAGTATTGAATTTAGAGAGGCAATCAAGATTATTCTTTACTGTAAATTTCCAAAGATTTTATATTCTTAGTTCTAAACAACAGGAGAAAAACTCCCGCTCTGTTGCTTAGCCCTAACTGCACTGTTCAAAATATTTGGTGAATGAAATAAAGTCATACTCCCCGAGGCCCGAAGACAGAATTACTCACTTTTATCCGTACGGATTAGTGAGTGTGTACTCCAATCATGAATAATTAATCCTAACATTAAATAACTAACTGTAAACTGTTGTATTTGAACAAAATTACAGGAGCATGGCACCAAGAACAGCCTTAGAAATTGTTCATATCTTTATAATTTTGATCATTTGCTAATCAATCATACCTAGAAAATCTAGTACTAGTTTTGTCCGCTCAAACCGGAAATAGTAGGAAGAATCGAACAAGTTTTGAGACTTTGTTTTGACCAACTTGTTTCACTGTCTGACTGTACAGAAACGAGCAGGTCTGTTTAAACTAGTTCATTGCAGCTTCTCTTCCTAGTCAGACTCATCAGTTGAATTATAGTCGTTCTAGTCACTTCTGGTGTTGGTAGGATGTTTGCTATCTGATGAGAGAAAATATTTGTCAATTTTAGGGTGCGTAATTATTAAAGAAGGATAATAAAAGTCGGCTTACCTTCATTACATTGCGTAACAGTGCTCGACTTTTTCGGGTCTTATCTCGATTATTCCCCCACCACTCAAAATCCTTAAAACTTGACCAAATGAGCTAAAATTTACTATGGGTATGTTTTCGACTACGCTGAGTTCAAATATCGCAAAATTATTCGATTTAGCGAATTTCGATTTTTTATTCGATTCGCAAGGGGAGACCAAGGGAAACCGAAAACTTTTTTGACTTCAATTTTGCTGAAAACCAGCATGCAAGGGGTTTCGGGGTCGTAGAACACGAATCTGTAGTCCGTTTTTCGATTCAACTTTTCGTTTGCTCAGTATAAGCTTACATCTTAAGCATAAACCTTTAACTTATACAGAGCGAACGAAAAGTTGAATCGAGAAACGGACTTCGGGTTTGTGTTCTACGATCCGGGAAACCCCTATATACAGCTTTTCAGCAAAATCGAAGACAAAAATGTGTCGGTTTCCCTTGGTCCCCCCTTAGAAATCAAAACAACCGAATTTCGCGATATTTGAACTCAGCGTAGTCGAAAACATACCCATAGTAAATTTTAGCTCATTTGGTCAAGTTTTAAGGATTTTGAGTGGTGGGGGGGGGGGTAAATCGAGATAGGACCCATTTTTTTACATTAGAGATCTTAGAAAACCTCTCCGATTTGTGGAGTAAGTAACAACAGCGCCAATCATATTCCGAAAACCGTGTCCTAGTTTGGAGCAGATTTGAACATTCAATCTTTTCTATTCTTTATTTCAATGTTTCATTTCTCAATCCTTTTTATCAAATTTCCAATGGTGTCTTTTTCAACCCTTTTGGCGCTTTAGTTTCGAACTAATTTTTTATCTAATCTCGCACACAGAAGTGGCTCTATACAATCGCAGATTGAGCTTTCGCGCATACAACCCACTGTTGTCAAATTTTTTTCTGATTAAATTAAATAAAATTTGAACCTGTAAAAAGTATATTTTCAAAGTTTGGACTGTGACAAAGTTATTGCAACATCACTTGCACAAGGTCTGGGAAGTTCTAATTTTCCGCCTGTCGCCTGAGATTACTCAGACTGCCTTAATCTTAATCAACGTTTTAATTAATATCTGCGTAAGTGAACCAGGAAGCCTGTTTTTGCTCACCTTAACAGGAAAGCTTTTAAGCAGTTTTTACATCACTTGGGTAGGCATAAAACACCATTATGATGTTTTTTAGCTTTTATGGGCTGGCACAGTTGTTGATAGCCATCTTTCTACAATTTTTGTTTTTTCTTTGGTAAGTAATGTTTGCAATCATCATCGGCATAGCTTAAAATAGCAACCAATTGGGCTGATTTAATCTGCACCGTGGGCATATTATTTTCTGACCTTCTTGCATTAGTAGTGCACGTTTCACGAACTCGTAAATTTAATCAAGTTCCATATAAGTGAGCTTATTTGGGCTGCTGCCAGTGGAACTTAAATTTTTACTCTGGACGTTATGATAGCATTGTGCATAGAACATGTTGGTAGAGTTGTGCGGGGGGCCGGCCCCGGGGGCCGGCCCCCCAAACGGCCCGGCCCCCATTTTATTTTCGGGGGCCGGCCCACGGCCCGGCCCCCCAAATCAGGGGGCCGGGCCCAACACGGCCCCGGGGGCCGGCGTCGGTCACGGCCCCCAAACCGGCCCCCATTTCGATTTCATGTGGAAAGTATTAATTTTTCCAATACTAATGTAGTAAATAAAGGTGTTGGTAGCTATTATTTAATTTCAGTTTTGGCAAACTATCAGATTTCATCTTATATTAATAGCTTCTTGGATGGAAATACTTTGGAAAAATTATTGTCGAAACAAAGTAGTAATCGGAACTCAGATCTTATCTATCAAGATGCATGGAATGTGTGCTCTATGTTAGGATCAATTTCTATATTCCCTGACTCAATCCTTCAGTCTTGAGGTTTTTGTGGAAGCTATAGGAAGTTTTGTAGCTTTTTAAGCGATCCTTTCACAGAAAAGGTTCGCTATTTACCCAATCTCATAATTTTAAATTGCAATGGATTACACATGCAAAGACGACTATTTTGATACAAGATAATGTAGTATATAATTATGCTAATTCTAGCTGTAACTTAACATTAGAAATTAACATGGAAACTTGCCATATTTTAAGAAAAACCCGTCGTGTTGTATATCATTCGAAAGCTCTTGACGAGGCGAACTTAATGGTGTACAAATTTGGTTTAGCGGAAAAAAGTAATTTTTCCGTAATAGCTATTATAGCTATTCGAATTGATCGGCTTAGTTCCTTTACCACTGAATCCACTACGTCAACAGCTTTCGAATAATATGCAAAATGATAGGTTTCGCATAAAATTTTAAAAATTTCCTTGTTAATTCTGTGTTAGTTCGCAGCAATAATTAGCTTAATCACCTCATTATTTTATACTAAAACAATCATTTTACAACACGTCTATCCATTGCAATTGAAAATAACGAAATTGGCAAACTAACGATCCTTTTCTGTGAAAAGTTAGCTTAGGTGAGACCTTAGCATAGTGACAAAACGACTCCGGCAGGGAGTACATTCCAGTTTGTTTATTCTGACTTCTATAATTTCTTTCTACTCTAATCTACTAGTCTAGTTCATGCGCCACTGCACTGGCAGGATGGGTTAACTTGGAGATGTAGTGTGAAAACAACATATTGGAGTCATTTATTTTTCCAGAGCCAAGAAAATAACGCAAACTTGCGACGTAGGATAAAACTATGCAAAAAATGACTATTTTCAAATCATTATATTGATAAGGAAAATTTTTCTGGCATTGGGGCCGCGGGGGCCGGTGGTGAACTCGGCCCCGGGGGCCGATGTCGATCACGGCCTCGGGGGCCGGTGGGGGGGGGCGGCCCCCCGGGCCGGCCTCCCAAATAAAGCGAATGAATGAAATGAAAATGAAAATGAAAAAATGAAAAAATGAATGAAATGCCTTCTACGGTGATGCGACTGCAAAATTTGATGTTCAAAATTTTAAATCTCATTTACATTTTCACTTGAGCAAAAAACGCATAGAAAGATTTATTAATTTTGAAAACTAACGTAATAGTTACATTTAGTTAAAATTTTTTATTCAATTGCCCCGGCCCCCCTTTTTTCGTATTTAGCACAACCCTACATGTTGGGTACTACAGTAGGTAATTATTCAGTGTCAGCAATCTCCTTCCCCGAAAAATTTTTTCGTTCTAATCTGGCATTACCCCAAAACTGAAATGAAATGCCTTCTACGATGATGCGACTGCAAAATTTGATGTTCAAAATTTTAAATCTCATTTACATTTTCACTTGAGCAAAAAACGCGTGGAAAGATTTATTAATTTTGAAAACTAACGTAATAGTTACATTTAGTTAAAATTTTTTATTCAATTCGAAAGTGATTAAGGTATTAATTGATTGGTTTTAGAAGTTGTTAGATTTTTAAATAAGCCAATCAAAAAATATTCGTCACCTGGGTTTCTCGACTAAATCCTAGCTTGATACAACTATACCAATTTATTTTTTTGAAACCAGTTTCACAATTTTCCTCGACACAGAAAGGAATTTTACAGAATACATTAAAATTTCGGGAGAACCGTAGTATTAGTCATGCTTCATTATAATTCTACATTTTTCCTGAATAATTTGAAATGAGAATTCCATAGAAAACCTGAAATTTTAAGGACGATTCTACAAAACTAGTGCAGACGGCAAGAGAATTAGGAACTTGCTAACTCTTAATTCGGCTCCTGCCTTTCCCCAGCTCCGACACTCCATTCTTTGATGCGTTCTTTCCGAGTACGGGCTGGCTTGATTTCTCCGCTAAGCTGCGGCATTGGAGTAGCCTCATTACCAGTTATTAACTGATTAGCTTTTAAGTACAGCGCCAGGTACTATTTTACCCTCATATTTTAATGATAATCAGTGAACTGAAACGAGTCTTCATAACAACAAGGTTAATTTGGAGACTATTGATGATTTCAGTTGTCACAAGCTACGGCTTATCGGAACGAGCCAACTTTCTTCAGTGAGAATATTTATTTTGACTGGCTAATTACTAAGGTAGCTGAGTGAGGAGGTTGGGCGTTGGAAAGAGTTGTTCAAAAATAATTAAGCAAAATTGCAACCTGTGCTATAACAAATTTTTGACAAAACTAGAAACACTTAGAGCTGCTTCGTATCTGTAGATAACTACATTTATTTTTCCCTGATCCCTATGTTTAAGTTGAAAAACTGTCTATGAACGTGGTAATGATCCAACAATTTGGGTGTCACATTCACAGTTGAGAAAAAGATTGGCACAGCTGACACCTTTAAGGGGTTCAGTCTGCAGAAAACAAGACAGAGAGGGAAGAACCATAATCTTTTTGGCTGAATCCTATTTGGTCAAGTCCCACTTCACAGTTGAAAAACAACACAAAGTCGCTATAGAATATTGCATTACATGTCTCCCATTGTGTACTTAGGTGATTATTTTTGTGGTTCAAGAATCGTCTATTCATTTTCGTTAGATATTTTTCTGTCAGCTGAAGTAAAACGGTTTAGCTGTTTTAAAAACGCATGAATACAACGGAGCAACCAGTAGCGAGAAAAATCCAAGCTTGAATTTGTTTAAATTTAAAATTTTTTGTTCTCTTTATTCTCAGTAGGATGATTTGTATTTAGGTGGTTGTTGATCATGAATGTTGAACATTAATTAACGAATGCTTGATAGTCGATTTCAGTTATCTTTACTGGGAGAAATGCTGATCGAATTAGCCCTGTTGACGCCAATTATTGCCTTCGGGCTGCCGCTGAACTTGTACTGTTGCAAAAGGCTGAACACAATGGCAAACGAAAGGAAAACTAGTCGAGCCAAAAGAAATAAGACAATGTCACAGCATTTCGTAATCTGCCTGAAACATTTAAACTTTTGCGATCTAATTATCAGCGCACTGTTTGCGCCGACGAAACTGGGCCTGGCCATTACTCAGGACGTTTGGCTGGCCGGAAGGTATGCCTGCCGACTGTTACCGTTTCTGTCGCTGAGCGCATTCCACGGCTCTTCGATGCTGATTACGGTAATTGCCATTGTCAGGCTGATGGAAACAACCACGGCCATAGTTACCTATGACGCAAAGCTATTCTTTACTCGGATCTTAATTGCACTGTCCTGGGCCGTTGCAATTTCCTGCAGTGCAATTTCGTTACTCACAACAAAACTGGTGAGTGTTCGACTGTATGAGAACGATACAGCCAAGGAGTACTGTGGCAATGTTTGGATGGCGAGTAGGGTTCATGTCAACTCCACCATAGAAGCTCCGCATGGCGAAGTACTGTACTACTATTTTCATCTGCTGAGCATGTTCTGGCTGCCTGCCCTGGCCACCAGCATTACCTACATTGCAACCGTCTGCAAGACTGTTCAGTACAAAAACCATCTTGAACGACAGAACGTTCAACGGCAGGGCTCTACGGCGTCAACCGTTTCTGTGTCAGCGCTTCGCAGACGCAGACGCCTCCATCCGTCCTGTCTGCTGATTCTGGTACACTTTGCCCTCTGGCTGCCCTACAATCTGGCTTCGCTCAGTTACCATATGCGTAGCTGGAACCTGTACGGTTTGCATGTGATGATCTGTTACTGTACAATTGTCAACCCCTTTTGCTACCGAATCATCAAACTGAAAAAGAGAACTCAACAGATGATACGAACTAGTTTAACACTGCAGGCACGGGGATCTGAAATGCACAGTCTGCTGCGGCCGCTTCCTAGTGCGAGTAACAGTGCCTGTAACATTAATGGCTATCTGTCAGTGTCGTAGTGTGTAATGTGTTGATGCCGTTCAAGAAAAAACCGCGATTCGCGAAATAAATGAAACTTTCATAGAAATTAACTCTTGATTTATTAAATTGTATCAATTAAAGTAATAGAAGTAAACAATACTCACATACAACATTGCATACTTATTAGAGGCCTGCACGGGCCGAATTTGTGCGGCCCGGCCCGGCCCGGCCCGTGAAAAATCTTTCTCGGCCCGCCTGGCCCGGCCCGTCAACTGCTTCGGCCCGGCCCGGCCCGGTCCGTCAGATGCTTCTTCCCGGCCCGGCACGGCCCGTCAAAATTTTCGGCCGCCCGGGCCACGAAATTTTTTCATTTGTCCCAAAATGCAAAATTACGTAAATAATTTTCTTAGCTTGGTTATTAAAAACAGAAACTCTGGTTTTCAGTACTTTTTCTAGGAAAAGTGTGTTTTTCTAAAAACTGATCTTTCTAGTTTTAATGGTTTTTAAACGCAGTTTTAAGGACAAAATAATTTTTGTCCTTCTACAAATGAAAGCAAAAAGATACTGCCTCATATTGACACGTATATAAGACTGGAACGCTAGAAAAACAAAAAAACTGAAAATTCCCTAAAAGGTTACAGTGGCAACATTTAAACATTGTACTTTTATTAAACCCGATGAAATTTTGTAAAGTGCGCATTTTTATAAGAATTAGTAAATCTTTGCTCCACAAACTCAAAACTTTGATTTTTTAAAACTGCATTTTTCTAAGTAAATGTATCGTTTTCTTAAAAAAGACGGCGAATACATCAAAACCAAAATAAAATACTTACACTGTTACTAATACTTTATATATTGCCCTATTCCAAAGTTTCATATTCTAATGTTGTAAACGCTAAAATTATACTTAGGCGAATTGAGGATTTGACATTAATGATGTGACGATAAATACATGTATTATTCATGAAAATAAAATGCTAACGTTACTGCGGGAAACCAGTGTTAGTTTGTACGAAACATATTACGGAAACACAAAACATTTTAAGCTAAAATATTAATTAGTATTTTATAGTTAAATCTGTCAAAAACCGTTGGCGGGCTGAATATTAGTCAGTCGTGAATTGCTCGTACATAGGCCTTTTGTATTTGAAAATTTTAAAAAATGGTAGTCTTGCATTATTTCAAATTGCCATTTGGGTATAGATTGCCATTTGTGTATTTTTTGCGAAAAACGTTTTTAGAAGAACCAAAAAATTTAGATATTCTGCTCCTGCTGCAGTTACAATTTTGTTAATTTCGGGGCTTTACTTTAGGGTAAACTAGCTTTGTATGGGCAATAAAACATCGGTCTATCTTCAGCATATATCAGCACTTGCCATGAACGGACAATATTTTTCGTTGTATGGACACAACTTGCTTTGTATGGACACTGAATTTTACACGCAAAACATAGGAGTAATAAAATTTTAAAATGCTTCTTTTGGACGTAAAATAGAAGCTGGAAGCATTACAAATCCTGCTTTAAAGTCATATAAGATACACACAAATTTTGCTGTCCATACAAGGAAAGTGGCGTGGCCATACAATGCTAGTTAAAGTTTAATTATTATTAAATTAATAACTTTTAATAGACTTTATCATTTTGAGAAACAATTTGAACAGATTATAGAAAACACAATTAGGCACAATTTGACGGAAAAATGTTCTTAGTTGTTTGTAGTTGTACATAGCATTTTTCTCCTAAAGTTTAACCTCAAAATTGGCTTTTTCTAAGTGTGTCGCGTCGACGACGATGAAAATTGCTGCAGCGACTTCATTTTTGAAGGAAATTTGTTGAAAATTAGCAAATTTGCAGTAAGAATAACAAGCTTTCTAACGACACTAAGTTTTTTGAAATTGGCCAACTCTACACAAACATATTTGGTCAAATCTTATCTAACGTTCATACAAGGTTAGTTTCCGTACAAAGCTAGTTTACCCTACTACTATTCTTGATCCTGCCTGACCTGTTGAATGAGAACAATATAAATGTTCACGATTATGCACCTAGGAAGATTGCGTTAGGGCGCCCGATTGTATTGCGTTAGGGCGCCTGTTGCGTTAGGGCGCCCCTATGGTGCGTTAGGGCGCTTTTTTCAATTTTTATACATGGTGCGTTAGGGCGCCCAATGTGTGCGTTAGGGCGCCCAATGTGTGCGTTTGGGCGCCCAATGTGTGCGTTAGGGCGCCCAGTCTATGCGTTGTGAGGCGACTATTCCAATAGGAAACAACCGAGTCTGTTTCTTTCAGAGTACTTAATATACAGTTTAAAGTACAAATAGATGGGAACAACTAGTGAAATCTTTAAATAACTAAACTAACTTTAAATCAGTAATCAATGAAATGAATTGAAAATTATTTTTATTTCTGAATTTTTGTAAAACAATCACAATTATCCTGTTCCAAGTTATATCCAAAGAATCAAGTCAAATTCAAAATTTAAGATGTCATGAATTTTCGTTTCCATAAACGTATCATATTTTTTTGCGCGTAAACAAAGATTTTGTTTTGACACTCCACTAAACAGATATATTTTAATTAATTAAAACTAATTTGTGCTTTCAACTTTCAGCAGGAAAATTTTGTTTTAGGGGAACAGACTATACAATACATATATTCATTAATGCGGACCCCCTTTATTTATACCTTTAAACTGTGCATTACGTTAACACTTTCATAATAGATCTTCATTCACAATAATACTTTATTATCATGAAAACAATCAGGCGCCCTAACGCACTCTACAGGCGCCCTAACGCACATACTGGGCGCCCTAACGCACATACTGGGCGCCCTAACGCAACAGGCGCCCTAACGCACCATTTGAGCGCCCTAACGCACTAAAATTAAAATGACCTAAGTTCACGGGCACCCTAACACAACTTTACCAGGGCGCCCCTATAGTGCGTTAGGGCGCTTTTTTCATTTTTTGGACATGGTGCGTTAGGGCGCCCAATATGTGCGGTAGGGCGCCCAGTG
Organism: Trissonchulus latispiculum; assembly: GCA_030248195.1. Classification (NCBI taxonomy): domain Eukaryota; kingdom Metazoa; phylum Nematoda; class Enoplea; order Enoplida; family Ironidae; genus Trissonchulus; species Trissonchulus latispiculum. Next base: position 28,180 of record JASAND010022325.1, read on the forward strand.
TGTGCGTTAGGGCGCCCACTCTATGCGTTATGAGGCGACTATTCCAATGGGAAACAACCGAATCTGTTTCTTTCATAGCACATATTAATATACAGTTTAAAGTACAAATAGTGGGGAATAATTAGTGAAATCTTTAAATAACATTAAAACTTTAAATCAGTAATCAACGTAAATTAATTGAAAATTTTTATTTCTGAATTTTTGTAAAACAATCACCATTATCGTGTTCCAAGTTGTAACCAAAGAATCAAGTCAAATTTAAAATCTAAGATTTCATGAATTTTCATGTTTCCATAAACTTATCATATTTTTTTGCGCGTAAACAAAGATTTTGTTTTGACTCTCCGTCTCCACTATACAGATATATTTTAATTAATTAAAACTAATTTGTGCTTTCGAATTTCAGCAGTGAAATTTTCGTTTTAGGAGAACAGGCTATACATATACTCATTAATGCGGACCCCCTCTATTTATACTTTTAAACTGTGCATTACGTTAACACTTTCATAATAGATCTTCATTCCCAATAACACTTTATTATCGTGAAAACAATCAAGCGCCCTAACGCACTCACTGGGCGCCCTAACGCACATACTGGGCGCCCTAACGCACCATTTGAGCGCCCTAACGCACCAAAATTAAAATGACCTAAGTTCACGGGCGCCCTAACGCAACTTTACCCTAGGAAGATCCATATATTTATTGAAGTGAAATTTACGAGTTCGAAAAGATCTGATGTGGATGCAGATGGAAAACAACTTAACAAATAACATTGAGTAACTTTGAGGCATGACCTTGCACCTTGGCATTCCATGACAAAGTGGGAAACACCGGGGGTCTGGGGGCGGAGCCACCAGGACCCGAAGAAATTTTTGGAAAAAACGGAAAAATTGGTCCTGGAAACATTTAAAGTTTTTACTCTTACAAAAGTGAATTTTCTCCCGAAATAATGTTGCATCTAGCTTGCGTCCCATTAAATTTCATTGCGTCCAGAAAAGAAACTTTGCGTCCAGACGCACATCTGGACGCAAAAAACCCTGATTAAGCATCGGATAAGTTAAAGGGAAATGGCATGCAGACTGACAAACTGCTCAGGTCCGACAAAAATGGGTAGACCCAGTTGGGCCACCAGGTCAAAGTGGTGTAATTCTCTGTGGAAATATGGAAATATAAACACCTGCCCACTAAAGTCTAAATTTTGTCAATGGAAGGAAAGCCTGCATCAGATTAATAATTCCAAGAATAGTCATTAATTTTAGCCTACCAAATTTGTAAACTCTTCTCTGTGACTACTTTGTCTGACTTTTGTGGAAGCAGGAGTGCTTTTTAACGTGAAAATTTGATTGAAACTATCTAAGTTAAACTAGTTATAAATAAACATTAATTGCTCAGCTTAAAAGTCAACTGCTAAATCTTAGAATTTACTGTGAACACTAGCACAAAACTTAAAAATCCTAAAACCCAAAGCCCAATCCCAAATCAAGACGCAGTGCACAATTGATAAGCAAAAAATATGACAGAATTTTGGTATTATCGTTGCTGTAGATATATACAAACACACTGAGAAGATGCAGACACCAAACATACACACATAAACCCTCACACATTTCCCATGCTTCTATTAATCTGCTGCCTATTTCCCCTGAATCAAAATGTGAATCAAAATGAAACAAAAATAACGATTCAACCTAAATATTTTTGATTTGATGCAGTTCGATTTTGCCATGAAAAGAGTAGCAGAGATTTGATGCAGTTCGATTTTCTGCACTGCAGATTCGATTCGATCCGATGCATCAAAATTCAAAAGTCGCATCAAAAGTGTTTTGATTCGATTCGAATCAAAAATCAAAAACAACAGTATCATGTAGTGCCTTGGCGATGATTGAGTCCGTAGCAAAAAAATTAAACTACGTCTAGTTTATTGTGTTATTTTAAAATGTGGCCAGTCTTTAGTGTTTAGTGTTTAGGTGCTTCTAAAATGCCATTGTGTGCAAACGGCGTGAACATCTATAAAATTTACAATCTGTTAATGATAAACTGCTGCTCAAAATTAAATTTAGTCTAGTTTGAGTTTGCCAGATCATGCCGATTACTGATCCAAAGGGCACACAAATCTTGTGACCGAAAACCCAGTGACCCAAGCAAAAATCGAGACCCCAAAATCCCATGACCCATGGCAACGTTTCAACAACTGTCATTATTTTCAACTATTGATCCCTGTCTACGTGTCAGTCACATGATTTACCGTCACCATGACAAATTTTGATTACAACATCAGTTGGAATTTTTCTTTAGCCTTGGCCAATCACGTATATTTTGGGGCTCCCATTGTCTGTGTTTGTCTTTTGAATTTAAATTTTGCCTTGTTACCTTTTTGTGCCTTTTTCTCTGATAATGTTTAACGCTTTCATTTTTACACCAAAGTTAATGATTTTACGGTTAATTCTAAGTTTTCTCCTAACTTAATCTTTCTCCGGTTCCCAACAGCGGGGGGTTTTTCCCTACCTATATATACCTGCCCTGTCTCCCCTTATCCACTGCCTGTGCTAATGTTGCCTCGCACTCGTCCCCGTCCTTCATTTGCAATTTTCTGCAGTGCAGTGGCCCGGCATTGCCTATGCTTCTGCGGTTATTGCAGTGGATCGTCCATTGTCCGTAGTTTTAGCGGTTTCTCCGTCAATCCGTAAACACTAATAAGTTCATTCGTTGTGTTTCCTATTAATTTTAGCTTAACGAAAACTGATCACTAACTAGAGATGAGGATTTTGGCTCGCGGCTCGGCTCGGCTCGGCTCGCGAGCCGAGCCGAGCCTAGCCGAGCCGGCAACAATTTTTCCCGAGCCGAGCCGAGCCGAGCCGAGCCGGAGAATTGAAACTCCGAGCCGAGCCGAGCCGAGCCGACCCTATCGAAAAATTTTAAGTTCACTGTAAATAGTTCAAGCAAAATAGCCAACAAATTCTATAAATTCTGTTTTCTGATTTCAACTTTGTCGTCTAATTTTCCGTTTTTCCTTGTCTTTATTCATACCTTCCTTCCACGCCAACTTAGTTTAAACGTTAGGCTGTGCTCGAAGTCTTCTTATGTATGGTGTAATTACTAGTTAGAAAGAAATATTTTAACTTAATTATTTCAACGTGTCATATTTGGTTTTATCAAAAATATTACAAGTAAAATTTGCATTGTCTTACTACTGTGGCTTTGGGTTGTTGTAGTAATTTATATGATTAGCAGAAAAGGTTGTAAAACTGCTGATTATATACCAGAAATGCTTACTATTAATTTAGAGTTTGAAATTATTCTGCATAATTGCAATTGACAACGATTATGGCTACGATCGGCAGAGAGCAAATAAAGGAGTTGAAATTTGTTAAAATTTAAAAAAATAATTTAAAAGAATTCTGAATTTTATTGCTGAGTTCTCAATCATTTTGCAATTTATCAGATTATATATTCCTTTTTTCAAGAGTGCGGAAAACAAAAAGTTTTCTCGTGATTTTTTCGGCGCTTATCAGAGGTTCCTTTCCATATTATATACATAGAATAAAATAATGATAGATTTTAAGAAAAACCGCTTAGTAGAGTATACATTTACCAAATATCAATATCATTAAACCTTATAATCCTGGACTCTGCAGCTCGCAGTGTCTCGGTAATAATGGGGTTTTGGTGATTCACACTGGTACACAAAAGCTAGACAGCTGTTTTCAGGTTTTTTGTCAAAAACAGCGTAGAAAATCCAAAATTCGGTGCATTCGGTCAAACTTCAAATTTCAAGCTGGGCGAGCCGAGCCGAGCCGAGCCGACACACTTTCAATATTCTTCCGAGCCGAGCCGAGCCGGGTATGCCAGCGAGCCGAGCCGAGCCGAGCCGACCACATTTTCTCCCGAGCCGAGCCGAGCCGAGCCGGAAAATCCCGGCTCGTCCTCATCTCTATCTCTAACCACTTAAGCTACATAGATAGTATCTTTGGTTATTCCGATGTAGCTTGTAGCCAATCTCGCGTTAAAGTGTGCCCCATTTTTACACAGGAACACAGTCGGCGTATCATCTTAAATTGTACCATAAATTCTATTCTCGAGGTTTGTAAGCGATGATGTCCGCCTGTACTTACATTCTCCTTAGCAGTCAGGTCTCTGAGTTTCATTGCGCCAGTCCTAGTTCTGGTGCGATCTCCGGTGGTTCAAGTAGCCTACTCCACCATTACAATCTAGCATTTCAGACTCCGGTAAAAGAAGGAACTGCATGAAACCTTCACCCTTAAGAACCTGTATACCCTTATCATTGTTTCATTTATTTTCAAAGGACAGTCAACTTAGTATACATGGATTTTCGAGACCAAAATGTTCTCAACTCTAGACTTTGTGGGATATAGCAGAATAAAGCGCAGCACCGTCTCTATGACGACATGACTATGGGCATAATGTGGGCCCTGTTATATTTAATCCAGCTTTATTACAATGGCTCTGGGGAAAGTCATAAGTATCTTAACGGTTTCCTAATAATCCTTGGGATTTTGGCCGTGTTTGTCAAATTAGTTCACTATCCTCACATACTAAGGACGTGTTTTCAGGTAGAGTCAAGTTTTTCTAACCACTAGGGAATACAGCTCTAGAGCTACACAGCTCCTTATTTTCCACTAACCGAAGCCTGTGCTATCAGCCAAAGCTGTCAGCTTATCAATAGCTTTACTTGAAATGTAGCATGATACCTATGTGTTTTTAATTGTATGTTGATGCGCTTTCTTCAATTAAGTACTGTCGATATCTTTTAACACTCGTTCTCAATACAAATTCTAGGTAGATGAAAGATTAGCATGCAGGATTTATTTTTCATCATAATATCCATTCGTGTTTTTGACGTCATAACCGATTTTTGATAGTTACAGTCTCTCTTTACAGCTCTGCACTAACAGCAGCCTCTAACGACTTTAAATTCTTAGACCTCAAGGAGTCAAAGAATAACGTTGAAGAGCAAAGATCTTGGTGAGAGTATTCTACCGCATATTCATCAGCGTAGGGTGGCCACTGAGATTTCTGGCCAGAGGCCAGTTCTGGCAGATTAAATTAATTAACTGCTTCAAATCTGAGATGTTCAACATCAAGAGTTTTCTGATACCCTTCTAGGTTAGATTATGTCATTGTGGTGAATTTAAGGTGGTGATTCCTTTTGGGTACGTATTGTTGGTTGACGGTTCAAATCCAGATGAAATTTGATGAAAGTTTCCAAAATAAATTCTTTACGCATTCTAACAATTGCCGCGCTATCCCGCTTCAAAAATTCGATGTCTCCGTTCAGGGCAGTTTTTCCCGATTTTTGCATTTAGACAGCAGATGCATAGCTTTGATTAAACTCATTCGAATTATCCTGTTGAGCGCTACATTTTTGGTTTTTGAAGCACCTTTCCAGCTTTTGTCTATTGTGAGATGTCGATGATTTTCTTATTTTGATGTTGAAAACTTGTCATTTTTGCTGAAGTCAAATAATCCGCTATTTCCTGAGCTACGCAAGCCGTAAAATTAAACGAATGATGCAATGTCGATGCCGATTATCCATGGCATTATAATTTTTTAACTGTTATCCCGCACGCAGTTATCATAAAAATTGTTGTTTTGGCAAAAACATGAACAAATTTTTTCCAGCGATTGTGGAGCATTTACTATGCAAGCTAGGGGGTTGCCACTTACTAGACGTATTTTACACAAAAATACCCTGGGACCCTTTTCCAGTTGCCCCGATTGCTGCTTTCTAGCTAAGGTGGTCGTTTGCCAAAGTTGGGAAAAGTAGGCAAAATCCAAGTTGCGCATACATTTTAAATAATTTCTTTATAACGAAGACTGGTTTCATAATAATTAAAAAAGGGTCCCCAGGTATTTAATAGTAGAATCGAATGATGTAGCCGATGTCCCACTAAAAAATTCACATTAGTCTGCAAAAACCTGGAAAATTAAATTACTTCGAAAATGCAGTAAAATAATTTCCGAGAATTAAAGTTTCACAGGTACGACAACTTCCCCTTTAGCAATCTATCTAGCACTGCACCCAATTAGTATACCACTTTTCCATATCAGAGGTTTCATGAAACAAGGATTGCCTGCAACATTTATAGAACACTGCGAGACACTCGGCCATTCCTTTAATTTATGGATCCGTCCGCAACATCCACTCCGTCACCGACCGCACTGGAAGTGAGGGATTGGATTGATAAGGCTGATTATGACAAACTGGAGGCGTCCCTGATGAGTGGTAAAGGTGAAACTGTAGAGAAGAAAGCGAAGGAGTACAAGGAAGTTATCAACTTTCTGGAATCAGCATCACAATGTCAAGTATGCTTATTGCTGTTGTTGTTAGCTTCTCCTGAGCTTAGGCATGCATGTATGAAAGTGCATTGTATCAGAAGATGGAACCGGGTCACCAAGTCAGTTCAGGTCAGTTTTTGGACCAGGTCACCGGGCCACCGGGGCGAGAGCTTCGACCCGGTTTCCTTATCTCGAAGTTTAGAAATTTTTGGGTTACCAAGCTAAAATTTTAGCTTAAATTTTTGCTCAATGTGCAATATTAATATGTTTTTTATACTTTAGTTTTAAACATTTTCGCGATATGAGGTTATTTGAATCTGTCTGTCTCTGGCAGATTATTGTTTAGCTTTATCAGTTTCATGATTATTAAACATATCTAGTACTACATGGTTTGCAGAATGTTTTCGCAGCCAAGGTAAATGCTGAAGATAAGTGAACAATTTAGTTTAATTTAACGTAATGCATAATAAACACCAAATCTTTAATGTACTCGTATTAATAAGGCCCTGCAAAATTTCGCTGACGTATAAATTATTGGTTTTCCAACCCATTTCTGCATAAATTTAGAAAATGCAAGAAGTACTATTAAATAGTTTTAAAAACCTAGAGCAAACATATGGTCGGGGTGGTGAGGGAATATGAAAGCCAAAAATTTAGCGTTCTAAGGCAAAATAAAAAAAAAATTTGCAGATTTTGCATTTTTTGGAAAAACCGGGTCACCGGGTCACCGGGCCACAGCGTTAAGCCTAAGTGACCCGGTTCCATCACTGCGACAATATGGCTGGCAGAATAAACACAAAAGCAAACTCTCATAGAATCGTATGAGGCTGAAATACAGTGATACAACAAGGATTCGTGCACCTGTCGGACAACAGTTTTGGAAGAATCCGTTATTCGACAGGTGCACGAATCCTTGTGCACAGAGGTTGCACAACGTTTAAAATGGTGCTGGCTTCAAATCACAACAAACGATAATAGTTTCAAGCCATTGCTGTAGGCCCAAAACTCATGCAGAAATAGTTAAAACTCCATCATTATCCAGAATCCGGCAGGTTATACTCTAATGGCCTTTACTTTACTCCTGTCGGCACACTAGTATAGAAACATCTTCAACGGCCATTTTATGTGCGTTTTATCTACGCTTGTGGACAATGAGACAAAACATATTGGGCAGTATCTAAGTGTGCTTCAGATAGCGGAGTGGCTTGTTGCTGCGCTATAAGTGGTACCAGTACCTCTATAGATGCAAAATCGGTAGATTTTTGCACTAATTCCAAATTAACTTTAATCTTTTAATTAATTTAACTTTCTCCTTTATATCGAACACAAAACCTAGCGGATTTTCAAAATAAGGAAAAGCCGACAAGTTCTTCTAATGCATTAAGCTTAGTAGGAAGTATCTCTATAAACTTTCCTTTGTATTCAGTTTTAAATAGCAAAGCCAACTTAGCAACCTGTCGTGTTTTCCATGCATGGAAAGTGCAGGTATAAAATATGAAGGTAAACTGCAGCGCCTGAAACAAATAAAGATTCAAGAACGGATTTGTGCAGCCTACCTGTACTCATAATACATTTAAGGACCTCCCTCAACTTAGCAGCCCAGTTTAATGAGTCAAGCTTAAAACTAATTGAGCCAGGATAGCTGGTGCTATGTACTAAATGAGACACAAAGAAATTTAATTGAGACACGTTTCAATTAAGAATAAAACGTAAATACTTTTCGGGACTGCTAACTAGAGGTGAGCAGCCCAATTTTGAGTCAAGCGGTCTTATTTCGCCAGTACATTTATATTAACTGCAGGTAAATGAGCCACTTACTTAAAATGTTAATTAACCATCCAATTAGTTAAAATTTAAAAAGTAGTAATTAAAATTATTAATTGAACAGCCGTTATTGCTTAGCTACGGTCTGGCTTAATCAGAATTGCTTTGGACGGGGAAGACTTGCAGTTACTTTACAAGTAAATGGCATAGGTATAACGAACGATAAGGCGGTGTATCATGTGTGGACCGTAGTTTTTCTTTTCTCCTTAGCAAAATTGAGATTTTGGTCATATTAACCTGCGCAACGGATATCTGTGGGGGGTGTGCGATCTTTTGAAAAAATTGTCTACAAACATCAAGATTTTAAGCTAACATAGTTTCCTTTGGGGGGGTCCTCCCCCCCACCCAATTGCCCCCTCTCAGAATTTTTGAGATACCCTTCCCCAACTTTCGGCTACCCCCCCCCCCCCGAACCCCGCCCCCAGCGATTTTTTGACCCAAAACGTTAGCTAAAAGTTTTTCTAAAATTTTGACTTAAAGTCACTGGTGCAAAAACGCTTAAAACGTTAAAACTAGGCCTTATTTTGAAGAAAAAAGGGCTAAATGGATATCCGGCTAAATTACATTATGAAATTATGAAAATTTTTTCATTTCTTGGCCATTTTTTGAAATTTCTGAGGTTCCGAATTCTGGGGGGGGGGGGTTGGGGGTACCCTCATATCATTTCTTGGGTCAACCACCAAACTTCCAAGATTTACCCCCCAGACCCAAAGCTCAAGGGAAACTATGTAAAATGGTATAAAACGACCCCCCGAAATTTTGAAAAATAGGCAACAATGCAAGCTTTTCTGTATTATAGCCCTTTCCTTCAGAAATAAGGCTTATTTTTAATGTTTTAGGCATTTCTAGTAACGCTTTATAACACTTTTAACAAGCACAGGTGTACCCACCTTGAGAAAAAGTTGGTGGGGGTGGGGGCAGCCTAAATTAGGATGGGTCTGGTCGGTCGGTTTTGTGCGAAAAGCTGAAAAGTTTGCTGAAAATCAGAAATTTAGAATCAAGAGTTAGCAATATTACAATGGTGGATGGAAAAACTTGCTGCTGTCACCCCACGGAAGAAGCTGTCGTTACACCTATGCCATGCCGCCAATGCCCCAGTCTATATATCTCAATATTTATCGTCGTATACAAGTTTCCGTCACAGTTCTATCATCTACCAATAGTTTTAATTGCGTGTATGTCTGATTGGATTTGCTTAATTATCAATGATTAATTAAGCAATTTCAAGATACGTACATGTCAGTGTATTGACTTCTAATTGCTGGAGTGGACACAATCATCGATGCCGCCCATTATGATATGGATGCCAAATTTTGGGTATGTATGTTGTATGTATCTGTATGTTTTGTATGTATACGTATGTCTTCACATTCATATGGCACGGTAAGCAAAAACCCACAGTTTTCGATTTTTGGGTGTAACCTTTTGCTTAGAGACAAATCGAAAATCTAACGATAACTACCATGAGACCTTGCGAAGAGCTTCAACGCGAGCTATAAAAATGCTCTTTTGCTCTTGCAGGTGGTGATATATTTTCGTCTAAGTTGCCGGAAAAAACCACCACCGCCCAATGCGGGTAAAAATAACCCAACGAACGGAAAACATCCAAGCGAATTGCTTGCTCGATGCGAGCCAGAACAATTTGGACTGTATACCACTCGATAGATCGAGTCATATTTTTAATGCATCTATTCGACAAATGTCAACGGAAAACTGTTATACCGGGTAGAATTAATTTACTTACATGTATTTGTTGGTTATCAACCAGACATGTGCAGGAGGGGCAGTCTTGGGGAGGGGGGGAGTGAACCGGCGGCCTTGGCTGTCGGACCGGTTTTTTGGGGAAACACAAAACCGGAAAAATCCACATTCTGGGGGGGGGAGTGAGGGAGCCCCCAAGCACATGTCGATATGTTATCAATCGACCGTATATATACAGTTGCTTTCGTTTCGTGCGGTAGGCTGTAAAAACGCTGTAAGAATGTATATACGTATATATCGCGCCCCTGCATAAAATGGGTGTAAAGGTTCTACGCGGCCCTCTGGAGACCGTGTTGGCCTGGTGCCAGCTAATTAGAGGTCCGGGAGGGATAAAAATGTACCATCGTAGAAGTACTCGAGTAGTACTACATGTACCACCATACTTTTGGTTCAAATTCGAAACATGAAATATTTGCACTTGGCGATAGTTTATATACGTGCGTTTGTTTTTTCGGTTAATAATGCTTATTGGAAGTGCATTTTCTAGCGAAGTGTTGAACGATGTGGGCATTTTGGTCCAATGCTACGATGATATACTGGTAGACAGTATCCCCCCATGCTACCAAACGAATGTCATTTTGGCACTCGTTCAACTTTGTCTCTGTGACAAGGCCCCAAGGTCGGACTCTCGCTATTTTGGCGAAATTTTGGTCACGCTTTTCTAGAACTGGGTAGAAGCTGGAGAAGTCAAATATCTTTTGTTGGAAATTACCCAGGGTTCATAAAGTAACGAGGGGGATTTTTTAATTTTGCTACCTAGCTTTCAGGGGATAGGCCCAAACTTTGCATTTTTTGTGCCTGTTTGGGCGAAAAGTTTCTAAAGTAAAAGTCACTAAAAATGGCGTTTTCCGGCTATGGGGTGGTGCCCACAGATAGTAAATCAGGGTCGCTGAAAACGATGAGCATACTGCCGATACCGCATGAAGTGACCCTGACCCGCGGCGGTCTGCGGGCCGCGGGTCCGGTGGGTGCCAAAATTGAAAGTATTCAAAACTGGTCATGTTTGGTACCAACGAAAGCCCTTGATGAGGCAAACAAACAATATAGAAACCAGTGAAAAGTACAAGTTTTATTTGTATTGAATATATACAAGTCTAACTTGTAATGTAATCCCCTACCAAAGTATCTCTTGTGAGAAATATCAGCGATGTCCTGAAGAAATTATAAGTCGAAACGTATTTACCATCTACAAAAGTGAATCCTGTGGTTTCTAGTGGAACTTCTGTGAGAGTGTTTAGCACTGAAAGTGGGGGTTAGCAAATTTGCCGAAATATTATTTTTAAAATTTTAACACCTATGTTCATTTGCGCAGAAACTGAATTTTTAATTTAATTTCGGAAATTCGTGTTTTTGCACATAAATAAATATAAATCCATGATGACTTCTTACTGATGACTTTAATTCATTTAAGGTCACGTGCTGAAAGAAACTCGCTGTCAAGGATATGCGACAAACATTTGCGAAAAAATGTGCAAAATACCTGCCCTAAAAATTTTCATGGTGTGCCCTAATTAAGGGAAGCTAGGCTTTTATTCCTACTTTAAGAACAGTAAATTGGTAGACAACAAGGTTCAAGTCAAACGGACAGAAAATTTTTCGGATCCAGAAGTATATTTCAAAATACATCAGTTTAAGTGCTCAGGTACTACATAGGTAGAAATTTGTATTTGCGGTACCTGCAGGCCGGATTACGCAAGTGCGGGCCGCGGTCATGAGGTGCGGACTGCGGGGCGGGCGGGGGCCGGAAGAATCGGAAAGAAAGCAAGAACCTTCGTGCTACCGGGATCGGAAAACTATCGGTTTTACCCTTTTTAGCAGCATGCAGAAAATAACTAGCGAGATTTTTTCAGGTATATTATAGGGGAGCGATAGCCACTCCCTATAACATGGGCGTAAAAGGAGCAGTGCCGTTCGAGCACCATGCCAGCTAAATACTCAACGAAACGAGACAAATTTGTTATCATTGGAATCAACACGTACGAGTACTACAAGTAACAAACAGCTTTGGTCAATATTTTCAACTTTGAAAATTTTCGATTCTGGACAAGTTAGTGTCGGCTGTTACTTTTTCCTTTTCTTCTGACTCACATACTGAAGGATCTGGGTTGATGATGAATGATGAAGTTTAGTTTGCTGAGAGTAGTATATGTGTTAATTTACCTTTTGGACAACTTTCCACTGACCGGCCCGGCCGATCCGAAGTGGACTGACACATCAGATGGCCAAAAAGCCCAATCTTGTGTCAGTCATGGTTACAGGGCTCAGGGAACAAGCTAGAGACACGCGGCTTGTTGCATAAGAAATTGTGGGATGGATATCGTGTAATAACGATGGATTTTCCGATATCTGACCGGGATCGTTCAGGCGGCCGGTCCAAACTTGGTCCGTCCAAATAGCCATTTTCCCAAACTCCCATCCAAGTCCCAACTCCACAGAAAATAGACAAAAATAAGCCCAAATATAGCAACTATAGAATGCTGGCTGCAGACTTACTGTAAACGATTATGGTGATGGAATCCTTTTGTGTAAATTTCACCTTACAAGCTCCAATTTTTTATGAAAGAGGTTGACTTTCCTTTCCAGATATGTATATCAGTTTGGTGGTGCTCTTTAACATTCTGGGACCAGTCCCGCATTTTTAAGTGATGGTGAAAAGTTACTTGAAAAAAAGGAAAGTTTTTGCCATTATTCTCTCAGTTCGTAGTCGGCACGCTGGATCGGTTGACTGGATTGTTTAGCGGCTATATGGGTTGTTTAAGCTGGTCCACGCTTTCAACCAAGTCCTCTTGTGTGGCATGATCAGTATGGCATGTGTCATATATACAAGTACTCGGACCAGGTGACACTGAGTAGGCGGGAAAAATCAAAAACCCTACCATTTTTGCCAGAATAAACAGCCCATTTTTCAGAATTGAAAATTTTCAATTTGCCAAAAAATTAAATTACACATTTTTACAGCCTGCAGATTAATTTGGTTATTAAGTTTTAACAAGCCTTGATTTGCTGTGTGTGGTCCAGGTGGTCAAAATATGACTATCAGTGGCAGCGCAAGGAAGGGGGCTGCACCGGTAGCCTCGGGAGCTTTTTGTGTCTCCATTCATTTTATCATCGGCGTCGGCACCTATTTTCAGTGAAAATTCCCACAAATTTGTCCAAATTTTTAGGGAAGCTTATAAAATTTTCTAAAAAACGGTAAATTTTTTGATAAAAACTGAAAAATGGTGCTAATAATATTTGGGAAATGTTTTGTGAAAGTACGACGAAAATTTCTGAAATTTGATTAAAATTTTGAATTTCCTAAAGAAATTAGGAAATAATTTAGGAATTAAGGACTACCCTCCCCATCAAAAAACCGGTCGCTGCTACTGCCTACACGGTGCCGTTTCAAATAAAATTCAATTGTACGCTCACTGCTCAAGTATATATACAAACGCGTGCAGACGCTTATATGCGCGTTGTGGCGCGTCTGCTTGCGGTCAGAACGGAAGTATGAGATCAGCATTTAGGGAATAAAACTTCTGCGAAGTACAGTACAAAATACACGTAAATACGTATACAAAACATACAGATACATACATACCCAAAATTTGGCATCCATCCATATCATAATGGGCGGCACCGATGTGTCCAATCCAGAAATTAGAAGTCAATACATTGACATGTACGTATCTTGAAATTGCTTAATTAATCATTGATAATTAAGCAAATCCAATCAGACATACACGCACAATTAAAAGTATTTATAGATAGAACTGTGACGGAAGCTTGTATACGACGACAAAAATTGAGAGATATATAGACTGGGGCTTTGGCGGCATGGCATAGGTGTAACAACAACTTCCGTGGGGTGATAGCAGCACGTTTTTCCACCATTATTGCTAACTTTTGATTCTAAATTTCTGATTTTTCACCAAAATCTCAATTCTCATCTTAAATTTTGGGCGAAAAATTTTTTATCCCCTCTCCCAATTTCGATTTTTCCGGACCCCACCCCACCCAAAACCGGGCGACCAGACCCACCCTAATTTTGGCTGCCCCTCCGCCCCACCACCACCAACTTTTTCTCAAGGTGGGTCGTGGGTTGACCTATGCTTAAAAAAATTGCTATAAAGCGTTGTTTGAAACACCTAAAACATTAAAAACAAGCCTTATTTCTGAAGCAAAAGGCTATAATACAGAAAAGCTTGCATTGTTGCATATTTTTCAAAATTTCTGGGGGTCGTTTTCAGTGGCGGATCCAGGATTTTGTAAAGGGAGGGGCCCGAGCTCAATGGGTTCAGGGTAACGCCAGAATTGCGAATATATGCTTGAGTGTCGATATGAGTAGTATGCTTGAATATCGATTGAGTCAAATTTTCGTGACGGAAATAAGGGTGGTAAGTATCCACGGATTATAAAGCTTTGCTTTAAAGACAGGCACGTCGCTGAGAGATAACGTTTTCTCTATGGGGCTTCGAAACTACTGCAGGAGGATGAATCGGTTTCTGGAGCTCAGTTCAAACCTTTCGTGCGAGAGGATTTGACTTATCGACAAAGAATGAACGAGAAACAATTGCGAATGGAGCTGTTTGCCAGGCGATCACAGCTAAAGGAAGGGGATGCTGACCTAATAATTCGCAATGGTAAGATCGTACAGAAAAGGGGAAACGGTCAGCAGCCAGAGGATACCAATTAAAGCCAATAAACTTTGTGTTAGTCAATTGTCGAAGTGTTGTTAATAAGATTACAGATTTGGAACATGTTGTTTTTGAAAATAAGCATACAGTGTTTGGTTTGACTGAAACTTGGTTAACCCCTGACATGTCAAATTCAGTTTTGGGTTCTGTTTGTGAATCTCATAATATTGTGCGGGCTGATGACTCAATACGGCGAGGAAGGGGAGGTGGTGTACTATTTTTGATACCTAAAATTTTGTCACATAAACTATTGTGTATTGTACAAAATGAATTTTTTGAAGCAGTTTGGGTCTCCCTTTTCTTAGACAGGACGGCTAAAGCATTGAATGTTGGTATTTATTATCGTACTCCTAGCGCGAATTTTCGACAATCTACCAGAGCGTTATGTGATCATTTAGAATTAACTTGTGTATCTAGCTCTGTAATTATGGGTGATTTCAACTACCCAAATATTGTATGGAATGATGACTTGTCGAACTTATCTGAAACTGACTTAATGTTCGTTGATACCGTGATTGGCTTGGGTTTAGACCAGTTTGTTTTAGAAAGTACTCACACGGGAGGTAACATCCTAGACTTAGTATTTGCTAATGAACCGGGATTGGTTTGTCAAGTATCCGTTGACATGCCATTTAGCACTTCCGACCACAACCAAATTAAGGGATGCATTTTATTGGCTCAATTATTGCGTACCGAAAACGTTTGTATGAACAGGAAGCGTAACTTTCATAAAGCAAATATCCCGGAAATAAACAGGTTTTTGCTAAACCTTTCATGGCCAGACATTTTTAACAACTGTGTTTGTATAGACGATTTCTGGTTAACATTTCTTTCTGTTATGAATTCTGCTATCTCACAGTTTGTGCCTTGGTGTGTCTTGCGACCCACTGTTTCTGGTTGTAATATGTGGTCACGTGCTACTCGTAGGTCATTCCAGAGGCAGAAACTGTTATATAAAAGGTATAAAAAGAATTCAAGTTTAAGAAATCGTCTGGAGTGGCAAAAATGTTCTGCTATGACAAGAAAGCTGCGTAGACAAGATGTGAAAAATTTTGAAAGTAGCATTGTTGACTCGGATAATTATCAACAGTTTTGGAACTATATTAAATCCAAATTATCTTGCAAGTCGGATATCCCTTGCTTGCAGACTGAGTCTGGTTCGCTTATTTCTTCTAACCTAGAAAAGGCCGAAGCATTAAATAATTATTTTGCATCCGTATTTATAGTAGATGACAATAATAGCAAAAAGTCTATGAAATTATCTGTAAATCTAAGAGCAAATACAGTTCCTCAATTTTTCCTCAAACAATTAGCGATTTCTATATGTAAACCTTTAGCAATAATTTTTAGAAGCTCTTTGGGTCTATGCAAAGTTCCAAGTGACTGGAAAATTGCGAAAGTGGTTCCTATTTTCAAGAAAGGGGACACGTCTTTAACAAAAAACTATCGTCCCGTCAGCTTATTGGTAGGCTGTAGTAAATATATGGAATCTTTGGTAGCTGATGCTCTTGTTAGCTTCCTGATAAAAAACAACTTTATTTCTAAAAATCAACATGGTTTTCTATCGAAGCGATCTACTGTAACCCAACTTTTGCAATGTTTGAATGATTGGAGTAGGGCTATAGATAACGGAAATTGTATTGATGTCATCTATATGGATGTTGCAAAAGCATTTGACAGTGTGTCTCATGTGAAGTTACTTGAGATATTACGAGCCTTGGGCGTTCCTCCAAATTTGGTTTCTTGGTTGAGTGATTACTTAAGTGAAAGGACACAGTATGTTGCCGTAGAAGGGTCCAAATCAGGTCTTAGGGATGTTACCTCAGGAGTACCACAGGGTAGTATTCTAGGCCCTATCCTGTTTCTTATTTACATTAATGACTTAGAAACTGTTGTAGAGGGATCTTGCCTCAAACTATATGCTGACGATTCTAAATTATATTTGAGTTTCGATTTCCCTGCTTCATGTATTGTATTACAAAATGACTTAAATAATATATCAGTATGGTTTAAGAAGATGCAGTTATCTGTTGCAGTAACTAAATGTTATGTACTTCATATTGGCAGTAATAATCCAGGAGTTGACTATGTGTTAAATGACCAGTTTCTGGAATCGGTACCATTTATGCGTGATTTGGGCGTAACCATACAAGAAGATTTGAAGTTTAATAGACACTGTTTGGGCATATCTTCAGCTGCTTTAAAAAAAGTAAACTTGATTTTTCGCTGTTTCGTTACGAGGGAGTCTAAATTTTTAATTCGTTTATACAACACCTATGTCAGATCTGCTTTAGAATCTGCCTCGGAAGTGTGGTCGCCTTATCTAGTTCGGGATATAAATATTATAGAAAACGTTCAACGCAAGTTTACGAAACGGTTACCGGGTATGTTTGGCTTATCTTACAAACAACGTCTAGATAGATTAAATTTAAAAAGTCTGGAAGAAAGGCGCCTTTGTAAAGATTTATGTTTTGTCTATAAAATTGTACATGGCATGGTTGATTTAGACTTTAACGAGTTTTTTGGTTTGTCTCCCTACAACTCAACACGTGGTCACCAGTTTAAATTATTTAGGGATCGAAGTCGATTAGAAATTCGAGTTAACTTTTTCACTAATCGAATAGTTCCAATTTGGAATAGTCTATCCTCAGAGACTGTCTCAGCAACTTCCTTAACGTCTTTCAAAAGACACTTAGCTAGTGTAGACTTGAAGCGATTTTTGAGGGGCTCTGCGTTAGTGACCGAGTAGTCGGCCCTGCATTGTCTCGCCGGAAGCAAATTTTGTTTGCACAGTTCCTTTGCTCTATTTTTGCTTATTGTGTTTGTTCATGATTTGTACTAATTTTTCTTTGTTTTTTTTTGGATTATCTAACATTTGTATACTCTGGCAATTAAATACATACATACATACACACATACAATATATGCTAACCCTGAGACCCTATCACCGCGCGAAAAGTACTCAAAAGATAGAGGAGATTTTGCTGATTCAGAAAATACTAATCTTAACGCAATACGTTGCGTCGTTAAGAAGTTATAAGCGTTTAAAGTTGATTGCTTAAGTTTTTGCACCATGTCCATACGATGGTGTCTATGTAAATTTTTGCAGTCCTTGATATATATTGCAAGCTCAGTAAAATATCGCAATCTACTCAGAAAGCCGTTACAAATGGACGTGAAGCAGTCTATTTATCATCCCACATTGTATCGCTAACTTCATAATTCCATTTGCTGAATATTGGCTGAAACTAATTGAAATGCAATTTTGCCTGCCCTTAAAAGAAAAGTTAGGACGAGGGGGCCCAGAATCTTAAAGGGAGTGGCCCAAATTGCAAAGGGGGTGCCCCGGGCCCCCGGGCCCTCCCCTTGGATCCGCCACTGGTCATTTTATACCATTTCTGCGTAAAGTCTTGATATTTTAGTCATTTTTTTTCAACCCCCCTCCCCTTTATACACAGATATCCGTCGCGCAGGTTAAAATGAGCAAAATCTCAATTTTGCTAAGGAGAAAACAAAAACTACGGTACGGTCCACACGTGATACACCGCCTTATCGTTCGTTACACCTATGCCATTTACTTGTAAAGTAACTGCAAGTCTTCCCCGTCCAAAGCAATTCTGATTAAGCCAGACCGTAGCTAATCAATAACGGCTGTTCAATTAATAATTTTAATTACTACTTTTTAAATTTTGACTAATTGGATGGTTATTTAACATTTTAAGTAAGTGGCTCATTTACCTGCAGTTAATATAAATGTACTGGCGAAATAAGACCGCTTGACTCAAAAGTGGGGCTGCTCACCTCTACTTAGCAGTCCCGAAAAAGTATTTACGTTTTATTCTTAATTGAAACGTGTCTCAATTAAATTTCTTTGTGTCTCGTTTAGCACATAGCACCAGCTATTTGGCTCAATTAGTTTTAAGCTCATTAACCGGGGCTGCTAAGTTGAGGGATGTTACAGGTCATTTAAGTGTCACTTATTGTAAGGTCAAAATTCTAATAGGGGTTAATTTTCTTACTGTAGGTTCAGCGGTGCTAAAGTGGGACTCAAGGTGCTAAACTGAGACTGGTGCTAAAGTGAGACTAAAAAAGGTCATTGCAGGGTCAAAGGTGCTAAAGTGGGACTCAGCCAACTTGCCGGAGTCTGGTCATTTAGACATTAATTATATTGTTGTTGGATTTTGCATAACTTATGGCAACAACAGCAGCATGCGCAGCACTATTTAGTTGTGAATTAAATTCAACACGAATTTTAGAAGTTGTGCAAGTGCTGTGTACTGGATAACGAATTTGCACCTTAAAGGTGCTCTGCAATTTTCTAATTTTAGAGCAAATTAGCTGGATTAAAGGATGCAATAAGTGAAGGTGATCTAAGGACAGTGAAGCATTTGATTGATAGGAGAAAGCTGGCTCTTACAAAAGATAGGCAAGGACGAACAGCTCTTCATTTTGCACTGGAGCAGAATCAGCCCAAAATTGCTCTTTACTTAATTCATCGATTTCCTGATTCAGTAAATATCAAGGATAGGGTATGTTTAAGGCGAAACACTTGGACGTCGCAGCCATAGGATAACGTGGGGGAAAGCGGGGGGGGGGTGCACACTGCCCCCAGACCAATAGAAAAGGGTAGACTCCCTCAAAAAAACCTTCTCGTCTAGGAAGGAACAAGAGCAGACCTCACAGCAGTTTTTACCAAAACTTGGTCATTTTCTAGGAAATTTTAGCGATTTTAAAAAAATGTCTTAAAAATCGCTAACAATTGTCATTTTTTACAAATGTTTTATCAAATATATTATAGATCCGAAAATTTTGCCAATCTCGGGGTAGATTCCCTAAAAAAGTTGGAATCTTTTAGGGGTAGTCTCCTCGTCGAGGTCGGGATAGCCACCCCCAGATTTGGACCCCGTGTTATGTATGCCTGCAGCCAATATTTTTCTTCAAAAACCGCTCGAGCTCGATACAACCAGTAAAACACAGAACATTAAATAATATTTAACCTAGTGCAAGTTAAGCTTGATATGCATTCATACTACGACAAGGATAATGTTGAGTAATACTTAAAAGCTTCAAACGTTCTCGTTGTCGGGGAATGATTAGGGAAGGTGCCACTATTTAGCCTATTAAAAGCAACTATTTCCGTTTTCACTTGAAAGTGACTATAAAGCTAATATTCTTGCTTGTAAATAAGTAAACGCAATGAACACATTACACACGCAACGCAATGCACTTGATACTTTCTTAACGTTAGTACCTCCAGTTTAATGTTTCATCAGGCAGTTTTCAATTTTGTCGTAATGCTAAAATTCCGAGTTAATTAGCTTGTCACACATCACCTGAGCAGATGTTGCCATGCCAACAAAAATGTTCTTTGCAAAGGTTCACTTCATTAAGTAAGGCTTATGCTCTCAAGAACTCCTAGAAACACTAGCTGAAGGCAAGACGTGCTACTTTATAGTTCTACAGGTACAAGCTACATTTATCTTTTACACTGTTTCCTATGCTTGCAGCTGCAGCGAACTCCACTTCATTATGCGGCTATTTATGGAGAAAACAGTGAAGTCTATCAGTCATTGATCACATCTGGAGTTGATTCTAATGTTATAGATAAGGTGCTTTAAGCTTTTCGTTTGCAAAACTCACATTTACTCAATGTTCAGACGAATGGCTTTCATGTTGAAACCTAAAGATGATTTTATAGGCATAAACTCTCAAAGACGAGAGTTGACGCATACGTCTATAACATGTTGTTTCAGCAGTTTAAAGCATACTGTAGACGGTCACAAAAGCCAAATGCTTACATACGTACGCACGTTTGCTTGTGGCTGAAACTATGAACTAAACATTAAATGTCATAATCAGATGTCGTTTCATGAATGTTAATACTTAGCCAGAACTTAGTTCGTACGCTGGAGAAGCCAATTCTTGAGTTTGGATCATAGGCTACATGTGCTTTGGGCTGGTTTCACCTCCCCCAATACCTCAAGACCTAGAGCTCATCCCCCAGACGGCTCCCACACCCCCCCAGAATCCGAAATTTTGGACAAAAATTGAAAAGATCCGGTTGCTCGGAGGCCTTGGGCCGTCTATAGTTTGCTGAAAGCGAATCCTCTTTTCTCAGTTACCACAATATGCCAATTGAAAATCCGTATGTCATGGGTTCGCAAACTACATGGACTTGAGAAGCTTCGCTTACGTCTCTGCCTGCAGCAACTGTTTAACGTTTTTACTACTGGTTCATTTCTGTTAGTCTGGGTTATTCTCTTTCAGTCATACTAGAGAGCATGAAAGTCAGGTTGACAAGGAATCTACAGTTACGTTTCATCGGTTAGAATTTTTCATGATCTCAAGTCTTGAAGTGACGATATCAGGTTCTTTCAATATAATGTGAAGCAAACATTGTTCACTAATCTGCCCAATCCTATTTTAGTTTGGGAAGACTGCGTTCGAATACACAAAAGATTCAACACTCCTTCGTTCTCATTTATCGGTAGCGACCACGAATATGTCAGACAATTCTGAGCGCCAGGTTGAAAGTCCCGAAGACTTTGATTACGTAGCAGCAGGTAAAGTTTTATCTAACAGTGGATTGCACCAAATCTGAATAATTCTCAGAAAAAGTCTAAAATCTGAATAGCTAATCATATTCTCGAGTTATTCAGATTTTTCATTGCACCAAAATGTGGCTAACTAATCTTTTGTTATTCTCAGAATAAAATATGAATAACTATTCAGATTTTATTCTGATATTTAGCCACGTGACAAAAAACTCACCAATCCGTTGCCGGAAAGATTATGCATCTATCCAATGGAATAGCAAGAAACTCAAAAGTTATTCAGATGTTATTCACACATATTTTGTTCTCTTCACACTTATTCAGATTCTTGTTCCAATCCCTAACGCTTGAAATAATTTGCTAACATGGCCTGCTAACTATTTGGTGTGCACTTTTATTTATTTAATTATATAATTGGTTTAAGGTGGTGATTCCTTTTGGATACATCAACTTTGAACCACTATTATTCATTCATTATTTGGAGTTAAGAAGTCATCTTTATATCAAAATGTAGCTTAACATTTTCTCTTTTTAATGAGTACAATCAATCTAAGTTTGGCTTTCCAAAATGTTTTTCCTGTATTTTAGAAGAAGTATAATTTTTCAGATTTTTTGCAGGCTGAAGTAAATTTTTTCGCAGGACATCGGTTAGAGCATTCGATACCTCTATCAAATAGCTGGGGACCCTTTTTTAGTTATTGTGATATCGCTCTTCGTTATGGAGAAATAAACTAAAATGTCTGCGCAACCTGGATTTTGCCTACTTTTCACTACTTTGGCAAGCCACTACTTCAGTTAGAAAGCAGCTATCGGGGCAACTAAAAAAGGGTCCCGGGGTATTTTTGTGTAGAACACATCTGCTAAGTGGCAACTCTCTAGCTTGCATACTAAATTCTGCACAATCGCTGGAAAAAATTTGGTCGTGCTTTTGCAAAAACTACATTTTTTGTGATAGCAGCCTAAGGGATAGCAATTGTACAATGGTCATGCCTCCGATAATTGGCCTCTGTGAGACCTTTAAACCGACACCCTTAGTTAAATTTTACGGCTTTCATAGCTCAAGAAGTAGTGGATTATTTGATTTCTGCAGAAAGGACAAGTTTTTGACGCCAAAATAAGAAAATTGGCTATATCTCACGATAGGGAAAAGCTCGAAAGTTGCTTCCAAAAGCAAAATTGTAGAGTTTAACGAGTTCTTTCGAATGGATATAGTCATAGCCATGCAGCTGCTGCCAAACTTTCAGAAATTGGCAAAAACCGCCCTGAACGCAAATGTTGAATTTTTGAAGCGCGATTGCGCAGAGGGTGTTAGAACGCTAAAACAACTTATTTTGGAAAGTTTCGTTGAATTTCATCCTGGTTTACGCCGTCAATCAACAATATGTGCCCAAAAGGAATCACCACCTTAAGCACAGTGAAACTAATATATAAAGCAAAATAAAGCAGGAAAATTTTAATAAAAATTAAGTGGTCACGTTTCACGTATTGTAATTTTCAAAAGCTTCTGTTGAACATTGTTTTTCGAAGTTTTGAGCAGAAATTTGCATCTTTAAACAAAAACACCAAAATTCTCAGAACACGACGACGACACCGACACACATTTTCCTGAAACGTAGAAACGCCAGAGAAAATTACAAAATTACTCATCACTATAAATTCTTTGGAGATAAAGCGTTATTCAGATTTTATTCTTACTCCGAGGTAAGAATAAAATCTGAATAACTTGCACTACTTATTATGATTTTATTCACATTTTATTCAGATTTAACTTGGTGCAACGGAATTGGCAGTTATTCTGATTTTATTCATGAATAACTTCTGAATAGCTTATTCAGATTTTATTCACATTTGGTGCAATCCACGGTAAATAAACTACTTTTCTGGGCTTGAAATCTCACAAGAAGTAGTTTGCAATTTGGCCGATTTAAAACTGATTACTAAAACTGTCAAGTGACAGCAGTGATATATCTGCCCTCAGGGGATAACCGAATGAATGAATGTCTGCATTCTGGAATGAGATGACTTGAATGAGTAAGGTCAATGAGTAAGCGATGCCACAAAACGTTGACAGCTTTTATTTAGATAACGTTTTTCAGTATATTAAGTTAACAAGTTTTTTATAAATCAGAGTCAAAAACAGACTTATGAACATTGTGCTAGCATTGACCATCAGAAGCAATGGTTGGACACTTTAAGTCAAAATTTAAGTGAAAAAACACGTAACGGACGTAAAGCCTGGTTTGGACTAATTAGTAGTTTAACTCCTTTAAGAGCTACTATTGTTGGGGTACTGGGCTAAACATCAGTGATTATAATTTCCCATTATGATTTTCTATAATTATAATATAACTATAATTATTATAATTATATATATACGTATATATATATAATTATAATAATTTAATTATTATGCTTGTAAGCAAATATTTAGAGATTTGACATCTGGCTTCATCAACTAACATGTTTCGAAAGTATAAATTTAGAATGCATCTTCTAGGATGCAAAATGAATGCATTGATAAAACAAAAACGAAATTCAACATTAAAAAAGGTGTGGCACGTTAAGTTCCACAGAAGGAAGAAAATTGATCCAACAAAAACTTAAAAGCTTAAAACATGGTAAGTAATGTTATTTACTCATTTTATTCGAAAATATACAATTTGCATACAATGACAGGTGGCATAACATGCTTTTTTCTTGCTTTTGGCGTTCTGAATAGTAGCTAATCGGGTCAGCAATACGTAACCGAACGAAAAAAAAAAAAAAAAAAAAAAAAAAAAAGTTTATAAAAAAAAAAAAAAAAAACCCAAAAAATAAACAAAAAAAAAAAAAAAAAAAAAAAAAAAAAGTTACGTATTGCTGAATT
>JASAND010022327.1:0-13413 GCA_030248195.1 Trissonchulus latispiculum
TTTCAAAAGAAACTGAACCTTAAACGAGTTAAAACTAACTCAATCATTTTCGTGCAAAGGGTTAAACAATTTTAGCTCTACTCTTTTAACTCGCGCGCGAAAAGGAACTTAGTTGCTAGACCGGAGACATAATCTGCACGATAGCAGCGGATCCCCCCCCCCCCAAATGAAGCACAGTGACCCCCACAAATGAGTGCCCACTACACCTTTGTGTACGTTCACTCGGTTGTATGTTTAGGTATGTGTTGTGGGCAGCTGCTGGTAGAACGTTTCTTTGATTCGCGAGGAAGCAAGTTCGACTCCCCCTAGTAAAATTTTCTGAGTAAGACGATTTTATTTTGAGATTGCCAGGCTGCGAAGGTTTTCCATTTTGAGTTTTTCATCAATTCTGCTAGATCGATAACGGCGGAAAGGAGGATAAGAACGTTGTTATCAATTTGTGAGCGATAAGATTTGTATAAAATAACTGTGGCTTGCTCTGTTTGCCCAGTGTAAGCGTTAAGACATAGTTCTACACAGCTTTAAACGAAAACTTGTAAATCTACCTAGCTCTAGTTTTCATTATGCTGTGCCTCTAGCGCAACAGGTCTTATCTGTTTGCCCGGCCATTTGCGTTCCATGCAACCACAGTGCAGCAGATAGCGTTAACTTCATGTAGCCCAGCTTGCTTGACAATGACAGCATGGATTCAAACTTAGATTTCTGTAGATTTCTAAGATTTAGTATCACCGAACACTGGTTTCAAATGCAGGTGTACAGTATTGTATTTTTGAGACCATAGCTGTTTAATTTTGATGACTCGATATTATCAACTGTATTTAGGGTATCTAAGGGTAGATGATTGGCCTTTTCTTGCAATGGGCGCTGTAAAATTTGTGTCACGACGTTTGACTTACATTTACATTTACCCATCTTCTGATTGGTATCCCTGGAAAGGGCAGTTTGGGTAAGAGGTGGTCGGTGATTTGATCCGGATTGGTATTTCTTATATTTTTGCAAAACTTCATGATGATCGAACCACCAGTGACAGAAAACTTAACAAAGTAGCTTAAATTCACGTTTCCACAGTGTTTTAGAAGGTTCTACTGCGCAACGGGAATCTACAATTAGTGCAAATTCAACTAAACAGCTCTACGTTTTGCTTGTTGCTTATAGAGTAAAGCCAGAATGAAATCAGTTGTTGCCTGTTTGCTGTTGCTAATAGTAGCAGTCCTGGGTAAGTTTGGATTTGCAGCGTGTTATAGTGCGCGTTTACTTCAAACTCTCAAAATCAGAGAACTGATACAATAGGTAATTGGTAGTTAGCTCAAAGAGTTCCAGCTAAAGAACAATTACTATGTGATTACAATGAAGTAACAAATCTCGTCCTTAACTTCTCTATAACACAGCGGATACGGCAATTGTCAGGTTATGCGATCAGAAAACGTTGTCAAGAAGTAGAAGCTCTTTCACTACTAGGAAGCGATTAACCGTTGAAGGATACTACCTGGCTTTATTGGACGGATATAGGCATACTGTTTTACAAAATACACGTCAGTTTAAGTCAGTGAACGATTCGTTTGCATTATCCAATTTTGCTAGAAAATACTTGCACATCAAAACTTTTTCCACTAACACGTCTGCTTTAACTGTGCCTTTAATGATTTGAGTTTAATCATTTGAATGTGCTTAATCCTTACTGAAATAACAGGACCTATGCTCTAGCCTGTACTTACGCGGGTTCACTTCTGCAGCTGAATTGGCAAAGCGTTCAGCGTTCTGTGCAAACGTTCGTGGGTTCTAGGCCCACTGGAGACTCGAATTTTCTTGTTTTACTGCTAAACCATTCAAATGATTGCTACCTTTACCGATGAAAAGAACAAGAGATTAGCATTATCTGCAAGAAACTGTAATAATAATAATAATAATAATAATAATAATAATAATACTAGTAATAATAATTGCATTGATGTGGCTTGACTTGGTTGCTGTTGCAGCCGCTCCATCCGGTGAACGCTGTAACAGAGTTGAGGACTGTCGTGAAGGTTGTTACAAGATGCTCGGAGCAGAGAGGGGAAGCTGTTCTGGCGAATCTCAACACAAGTCTGACCCATTTCACCACCGCTTACATTCAGTACAATTGGCGTTCAGAAGGTTTGTGGATGCTCGTTAATCCCATCAAGACATTAGGATGGACATAAATGGACGTGAAATTGCTTGAAACATAAGAAATAAAGCTATGCATTATGTGTGTGCATTATGTCATTATGTCATTATGCATTTTGTGTTCTAAATCTCAAAACAGATATAGAATTTGAGCACATGTGTTGTCGAGTTTTAGCACACAATCATAGAGCGGAGTGAGCGTGCTCCCCGTTTCGACTGGATACCAATTTGCAGGGGGTGGTCTGCCATTAGCATGCAGAGAATGAGTCACGCTTATAATACATGATGAAAGTATGACAGCTGGATTCGTAAATAATAAAATCCTAGAAAATGACAAGTGGCAGAATCCCTGTGATAGGCTGGAGACATGTTCTAGTTCCATCCAATCCTAAATCCGACAGAATTGAGTGTCCAGTGGTACCCCTTCCACGCTGACCAGGATGGAACCGGAACCTAGATTTCAGAGTGCTCGGAGGCAAGAACTCTTTTGTTGTCCGTTCGGATTCTGTCTGTGTCCGTTTGGAACTTCTAGAGGCATGCGTAGGAGGCGTAAATCATTAGTTTACTGGGCGCTCAGTTGTGGATGGTAGCAAGTACATTTAACTATTTTTGTGTCTTGATAATGAGGTTGGCAGGCGGGCTGGCAGACGGCTCCATGAAGGATACAAGCATTAATTATAAAAAACTAATGAAAAAACGCCTGCCTTGGTGTCACAATGGAGAAAGCCTTAGTCCGAAACAAAAAGAGAGCCAAGACTTTCGGACTAAGGCTTGCGCCTTAATGACTGCAGAGCAGGCGTTTTTTCATTAGTTATCCATGATTTTCTATAACTGTGTTGCTTTCTAACACTTGACTGCATTGACAAAGTAAAACGTAAAGGGGGTTTCCTTTTGTTTGAGGAGGGTCGTCATTATTTCATAATTGGTAAACTGAATACCAATATTAAATGGTTACTTATAAAATCTTTTAAAAAGTATGAATCCCAGAACTCCTAGAACCCTTATCAAAATAAAAGCTTCAAACAAAAGTATCTTTTATCCAGAAATGAGCCTGAGTTTATGAAAAAAGGCAGCTAAAATTTCTTAAAAATGTGTAGTTTTTCACAGGAAGAAATTGCTTAAGGTAAATCACGTGCAGGAGTCAAATTTGGAGGGTAGGGCACGAATAAATGATAAAGCGACCGATAAACCTTATTTTGCGATTGTTCCGGGAAGAAGACAACGAATTCTTGGTAAGGGTGAGCGACCTCTGTGGTGAGTGCTCGATTCCGAGATTTGAGGGGGTGGAGTTAGGTGAAATACCCCCTAAGCACATGATACCTATCAAAATTGTTTTCTTTCTCGGTGAGTGGGTCCATTCATCCCCTCCATTCCCCCCCCCCCCCAATGACAATCGGGGAATTCCGGTGACAATAACTCTGTCATATGTCACAATGGAAATGGTCCAGAGACCCCGAAAAGACATTCTCGCCGACAAGCAGCCATCAAAGCACGAAGAAACATCAAGACCATTGCTCGTTGGGAGTGTGAAGATGAATGAATTTCTTTTAAATTTAAAGACTACGAAGAGATTTATACTTATACTAAAAAATCTACCGTATTCTCGCGCTAAGGGAACACCCACTTAAGAGAACATGTTCTCTTAAGTGAAATCAGAAAAATACTGAAGTATAAATTGAAAAAAACTTACTTTTGAAGATTAAATTTTCTAAAAATTCCAGTTCTTTTTCCATGATAAACTAACCCATCATACGATATAAACCATATGTGACAACAGTAATCAATTATAATATAAAAAGTGAAATACAATTGTCTCTTAGTGGTACTGGACATTCACTTAAGCGAACATGTTCCCTTAAGTGAACATGTTCTCTTAAGTGAAATCAGAAAAATTTCCATTTTTGCCCGTATTTCACTTAAGAGAACATGTTCCCTTAAGCGCGAGAATACGGTATATCTTTTGTTACTTTTCGTAATAACCATCACATGTTATTCCATATATACATGGAAAGGGAATGAGACTGAGAGGAATGAGGAATGAGGAATGAGATGAGAATGAGAAAGAGAATGAGAATGGGACATGGAATATATATATATATAAAGGTCGGGTTTTCTTAATTTAACAAACGTGTTCAGTTTCAAATGAAGTTTGAAACTGGCTGATATGAATAAGATGGAATATAATAAAAAATATTTTTCAACCACTTAGTCTACATCCAAAGGCCAAGTAAATTGCAGAAAATAGTATTAAAATCCTCATCATGTCAATTTTGGCAGATATGTAGTGCTTAACTTGCGAATCTAGCATAACAGACGGTATTGACAGATTAAGGATATTGGATCCCGGTGACCCTTCTCGCAAATTAGTACCCAGTCGAAGCGTGGGTACGCTTACTGCGCTTGTGTAGAATATAGGAAATATTCATGCGGTAAGCACTTGTTTGCCACTACTATTTTGCTACTCGAATAAACATCTGTGTATGGATAAGATTCATTGCAACTTACTGAGCAACCCTCATTCTAACCATATTAGATAGAGAACACCAAAGACTTTTATTTGACTCTCGGACATCACACACCTTCGCAGAGAACTTGCAATATACTGTCTGTCATATTGTGAATTTGGCACCAGGGTGCCCGACACTTGTGCGTTAAAGCTCTAAAAAAATCAGAATTTGGTGTCAGTTTCGAGCTTTAGAATACACGCATAGCTGGCAAATTTTTTGAAGTAGTGAGTCCAACTTTGCTGGAGGTGGGCCGGTAGCCCGTTTGCGTGCAGAGAATGTGTCACGCTTATAGTACATAGAGTATGGCAGCTGTCTATTTCTAATTCTGTCAAGTTCTAATAACAGCAGTTTTGTATTGAAATCTCAGTACGTTCATTTCACTCATACCCGGATGCTGCAAGCTAACTCTGTATCTGAGTGTAAGGGAAATACGAAATTTTGTGACGAGACTCTTTGGACTATTGTCGTGATATAGCGTGAATTAATTATTAGTAATTAAGTAAAGTAATTTATTTAAATTTTTAAATTTATATGAATTCTTATATATTTTTGGTTAAGGTTTTAAAGATCAGCTACTGGCAAACTTGCATATGAACTTGCGTTTATAAGTTCTCAAGCCTGACAACTAATGAATGACAGTCAGTTTGTTAGTCAGTCGACTAACCGAGTAGCGGGAAAAGTTTAGTGAAACACTGGCAACCTGAACTTGTAGTTCAAGTGCAAGTTGTAGTTGCAAGATTTTTATGTAATTGGCCCCAGGTGGTCTGTTCATCTGACTACTGATTTGTGGACCAAGGGAGAAACGACGGATCTTTTGCGCTTTTCCCCCCAGTCCTAACTTTTGATTTTTTTGACCAGTAACTTTGGAATTTGGTGTGGGTGCATACTGGAGGCTGGTGACTTCAAGAATTAAAAAAATTTAAAATTTTAAAAAATTTTAAAAAATTTTAAATTTTTGTTTGTTAAGGGGGGACCAAGGGGAACCAAAAAATTTTTTTTAAAAAATTTTGCTGAAAACATGCATACAGAGGTTTTCTGGGGCGCTGAGCACGAATCTGAAATCCGTTTTTCGATTCAGCTTTTCGTTAGCTCAGTATAAGCTAAAGTTGTAAGCTTAA
Organism: Trissonchulus latispiculum; assembly: GCA_030248195.1. Lineage (NCBI taxonomy): Eukaryota > Metazoa > Nematoda > Enoplea > Enoplida > Ironidae > Trissonchulus > Trissonchulus latispiculum. The sequence goes on from JASAND010022327.1 coordinate 5,771, forward strand.
CATGTAAGCTTATACTGAGCTAACGAAAAGCTGAATCGAAAAACGGATTTCAGATTCGTGCTCAGCGCCCCAGAAAACCCCTGTATGCATGTTTTCAGCAAAATTTTTTTAAAAAAAATTTTAGGTTTCCCTTGGTCCCCCCTTACCAAACAAAAATTTAAAATTTTTTAAAAATTTTTAAAATTTTAAATTTTTTAATTTTTGAATTCACCAGCCTTCAGTATGCACCCACACCAAATTTCAAAGTTATTGGTCAAAAAAATCAAAAGTTAGGGCTGGGGGGGGGAAGCGCAAAAGATCCGAAACGATAGCCTCAATTCCAGATCCAGACCCAGCCAAGACCCATGAGAGCCAGCCAAGAACCAACGACCAAGTATTTTTTTGGCCACGCACATGATGTATATTCATGCAAAAAGTGAGACCGATCCAAGAAATTTGAGGCACTCCCATTTTGGTCGCCCCCCCCTTAATAGAGTTCTACAAATCTTCGATATGTTATTCTCTTCGGTTTCGGAGCAGTATAATCGCTCTAGGCAGAAATAGCGGGAGTATCGACTCCCGACTGAGAATTAGATGCGGAAACGTTGACAATGAACTGCATTTTTAGATTCAAGGTATAAAAGTTCTATTTTCAAGAAATAACCCAATTTAGACTATTTTTTGGCCTTTCCCAACTTTGATCAGGTCCTGATTCGTACGAGCCACTTCCGCTTCCGATCACCGAATTAGCAACGCTAATGATCAATGTACCTTCCGACTAAGCGACTGACTGATTCGACCAAATACTGATTCACTGAACAGGACTACTTCCGATCCTCTGATACTAAAGTCTCTATCTGAACAGGATTCCAATGACTCAAACGGTTAGCAAGTAACGATCCAGACGGGCAGCTTGGTAATCAGATCCGCACCTGAATCAAATGGGTTAAAACCCATTAGTACACAGTTATGTTGCGGCATTTGAACCCAGCAACCATTACTCGTTCTTTAGCTTTCCATATTTTTGGCCCTTTAGAACTAGTGATGTGAAAATCTACTCAAAAACGCACAAAAGGTTTTTACTGTTTTGGACACTATGTCTTTGGCTAACTTGGTTATTTCACGCTGTTTTTTCACACAAAATAAGCCTTCCGGACCTTTTTTGGGTTAAAATCAACTGGATTCGACTGCACTTGGCACACTCTTTTGAATAGACTAGATAACTAAACAATATTTTCGAACTTGGCCTGTTTTTGGCCCAATTTCACTGATTTGCCACGGGAAATGGGCTTATTTGCCGTGGCTGACTGAAGACGATAAAGCATACTCGAAACTTGACATTCTGAATCAGTTATGGTACTGGAAGATAGTTAATCATTCTTTTATTGCTATAACTGGACTAACTAACTACCTACATCTTTGTTTGGTGCTGAAATACCTAATAATACCTGAATACTTACGTGATAATGGTTAATATTAATGGTCTCCACCCCTTAACTGTCTACTTTTGGCTGCAACTTCCAAAATTAGCTTGCAGGCTTACAAGTTACATTATATAAAGACTTGAATTAAAAATTAATACAGGCTACACAATTTAGAGTGATTTTTCGCATATAATTAATTTTTATCTGATTATGCAAAAATTGCAAAAACTCACTCACTCACTGTCTCAACAGCCATTCTACGCAGTCCCGACCGACCTACCGACCTACCGACCTACCGAACTACTTCTACTTCTAAACCTACCTCCCACCTATCCTATCCCTAAAACAGGTGATGTACGGAACCGCTATTCGATCCGGCGCTGGAACCCCAACAGCCAGCCGAGTGGAAGTCGCGCGTACTACCACCCTTTCACACTGACACATATTTGTACCTGTGCAAAACGGGCATATAAATTTACAAAATTTCGATGAACACGGATTTGGACAAAAATTATATATTCTTGTTGCGTTTTGAAAACTGAACATTTTTTGTGCTTACAGCACAAAAATACTCTGTAATTAATGAGAAAACTGTAATTAAAGCTTAAGTTAACAGTGCGCAAGTTGAATCTCTGCGCAGGCTTAACATTCTCTGTGTTAACGTTAACTCAATTACGCTAGTGAGTTAATGTGAATTAATTGGGTTAAAAGTTATATCATTTTGTAGAACTTGAAGAGCTGAACATTTTTGCTTTTTGAAACAGATCAAACCGTCCAGCTGTTCGCGAGAAAATCGCGATTAAAGTTTATGCCCACATATGCGCAATTTGTACATGCCGTGTATCAGTTTAACACACACTTGCAGGGTTGCCAAGTTGCTACAGTATATAGGCTAGCTTGAACTATTTCTTGCTATAACGTGGCTCAACTGGATTGAGCGTCAGACTAGTAATCTGAGGACCTGAGTTCGAAATTCAGCACGGGCTTTTTTCTTTAAATTTGGTTCATTCTTTTACTTTCAAAGCTTAAACATTTTAACTGACATAATTTGACCTTCGAAATCACAAAACAAGGGCTTGCAACCCTTAGACAAGCTAACCAGCATATAATTCCCAACTAAAACTAGCTACACTAAGACAACAAGAACTACAATTATTTTCATAACTAAAATCAATTAAGCCGCTAATCAGCTAATCTGCTGACTACTGCTAAATAACTAGGTATGGACCCTTGTTTTCACTTTGTTTTACATATTATTCTGACATATTTCCGGAAAGAAATTTTTAGTGAGAATTTGCACTCGACTAATTCTGGATCTCATGAATGCGGCTCATCCATCTCCCAATCGTGGGGCGACCTACATAGATGACCGGGGTATCCTATAATTCTACAGACTCAATTGGGGCTCCCCTTGACTCTAGGCTGCAAAACAGAACTTGATCCCTAATTTCAGCCAATTGCTCTACTCAAACCACACAGATTTACACAATTGAACCCAGAATTTAGCGGCATTCGTCTATGCAAAATTCACACAAAGTTCCATACCTTTAACCCTAACTATCCATAATTTTGGGCCAAATTGCTACTCAATCTGGCCCTATTCATGCCTAATATCTGAACATTCACACATCCATTCTGGCAATCGAAGATGCTTATTGGTCAAAGGGCGTTTACATGGTATGCCCTTCATTCATTCTCGCAGTTACTCAATTTTTAGATCAACGTTTACACTTTTAAAATGGGGCTAACCTTGAAACCTCACCATCTTGAGGGGTTTACCCAAGCAGCTAAATACGTAAATTTAAAACAGACAAACACAACCTAACGATTCCTAACTACTTTTAACTAAATTTAGCAACCTAATATATACACATTTTGTCTGCTAGCAATTTGTTTTAAACTACCGTCTTCCCTTTTTATAAAAAATTTTTTAGCGAACTTTCGAAAATTTTATGAAATTAGAGAACCTACGAACTTGGATAAATTATGGAAAGCGAACGAGTAATGATTTCTCAGGCAATCATTACTACAAAACAAAACAATCACAATTGTACAAACTAAAATTAAACACGGGAAAGTAGGTCATTCCCCTTGAAACAGCTTGATAATTAACTATTAAAAACATTTCGGGTTTTTAAACGCCTAATAATGTTAATAACCGACTTTAACGCTAGAAAAAAAACAATGATTTAACAATGTTTTTTAAACTCTGTAGCGCCTTTTTAAGAGAGTATGGGCGGCAATTCCTATTTGCCGACTGCGGGTAAAATGATTCCTAGACTAACTCAGATCTGGTATGAGGTCGTGACCAAGGGACCTCCCATCTCAACTCAGGGGAGTGTCCCCATCAGACATGTGCAGGAGGGAACTTCTGAGGGCGGAGTGAACCGGCGGCCGGGGCCGCGGACCGGATGTTTCCGGTTTTTTTGCCAAAACACCGGAAAATCCGGATTCTGGGTGAGGGACCCATCTGGCGGGGGGGGGGGGTGAAATCCCCCCCCCACCACTCACATGTATGGTCCCCACTCAAAATCCTGCCAATTCTACAAAAAGAAACTCCCAAAAGATACGAAGGGAAAAACTAACTGGCCGCGAGGGCTCGCTGAATAAAAACTGGCCACGTGGGCTCGCTGATAAAAGACTAACCACGAGGGCTCGCTGATAATTATAAAAAGGGGCCAAAAAGGGCCATAATTCAGTTGTAAAATTCAACGCCAAATTAAGCCGTGGTTTGGTTTCAAAAGTTGTAAAATAAAAATATTGCTCGACGGCCGTAAAATAGAATATTAGGCCAAAAAAGGGCCTCCTGAAAATAATGAAAAGTGCGTTCCTGTGTGTGTATTCTGGCCGACCATAGTGCGCTTGGCCCTCAGTCGTGTGAGTGTTCGTGTGTTTTACTCAGTTCATCTTCTCTGACTGCCGGCCAAAACGCTGGCACACCAGGAGAATACGTTGCAGAGAGGGGGATACACGGCCGTTCTCGGCCGGAGCTCAAACGAACACTGGGTAGTTTGAAAATTTTGGAAAGAGCTGACAGCGAGTTGACAGCTCACTGACAGCTCAAGAAAAGCGGGATATCTTTGATTTTGAGGAAAGCTTTTAGAAGTTTCTAGAAACTTCTAGAAGCTTCCTATCTTAAACCACTGGCCATCCATGGCCTGGCCTGCTGGCTGGTCCGTTGGGGGTGAGATTAATGAGAAACACATACTATTACCCCCAATTGACCACTTTTCTGATAAATGTCACATTCTGAAATTTCGCGAAACTTTGTGAAATTTTGGTTAACACGTAAAGATAACTTAAGGCATATTTCCGAATTAAAAAACTAATTCCCGAAATTTGAAAAACGAAATTGAACGAACTGAAGGCCTTCCGGGGCCTTTTATGAAAAACTAATTTTAAGTGCCAACTTTTGCTCACTTGTTACCAGGTCCCCTTCTGTTTTCGACTGAAACTTTTGGCTGAATACAGGGGACGCAGCTCATTAATACTGGTAACAGTTGCTCTCCATTGCTGGCCCTCTGTGTCCTCAGCTGACCTACGGTAGGAGGGCAATTGTTATTTAAAATGTGTATATAAAATCCTGCGTATCTTTTCAAAAAATAAGAACTAAGCTATAATCCACGTAATCTATTACCTATATCTAACTAAAATTTATTTTATTTTATTTATTATGGAGGGAGTTAAGCCCCCTCCGAACCAAAAGGTGTGTACTAGGTCGCTTTCAGCGAGGCAATTCTTTGCTGGGCCTTGACCCAGAGAGAGAGAGAGAGAGAGAACATCTGAGGACAAGGCCCAGGGAATGAAAGAGTGAATGGACGAAGTAGACACGTGACTACTACGTAATCTGGGAAGCAGACAGCTTCCCAGACTGGGAGAAAAGGACTTTTAAGAAGTTAAGATAATATCTGAGGCACACCTCTTAGAGGGCTAAAGATTACGAGATAAAAGGTAATGTTAAAAAGCACATTGGCCCATAAGTTTCTTAATATTGGGAATTAAAAGACCAAATTTGGATTTTTAGAATCAGAAGAGAATTACCTAAGTCGTATGTTTGCCTAAAATTATGTAAATTAATTAATTATCACGGGAAACCGGATTTTTCCGGTTTTGCCCAAAAAGCGTGAAAATCCGGATTTTACTGGGGATAGATCCCTCTGGGGGGAACCCCTCCCCAAGCACATGTATGATTAAGACTAATAAGCACAGACTAATATTAATTATCATCAGCTTACGTACCTAACTAACTGAAAACTGCATTTTAGCGAAACCATCTTTCAATACTTGCTTGTATAGCTGCATAAAGCCGATTTTTTAGAGAGAGCTTCCTATTAATTTTTCACTTCTCGCATAATATTCTTTCTGATAAACTTCTCTTAACTATTTCAATTTCAATGCGCTTTTTCGACGGATGGGGTCTTATTTAAGACCTGGGTGAAGTAACGACTCCTCCATTGGTTTACTTCCAATGATTGGGTCTATTACTGCCCCGGGAAGTGTAACGACCCTCCTTATTTGCTTGACCTGTTCAACTAATCATTATTTAGCTGCGTTCTACTGATGTTCCATTCATTTTAAGTGACCTAAATGAGTTAATGGCGTTATTTCTAGCTTTGTTTCTGTAAGATTCCGAACCTATGTCCCTATTTTGGGTTTCTGAATGTTCCAAATTGACTGACAACTCTGGTACTACCACAATAGTTATTGTATACAACAACTGCTTGGACGTTCAGATACTCCATTATAGATTCTAATTAACATATTCCAAAAGATATAGCAACTGGCATTCCAACTGAAGATCACAATCCATGAATATGTTGAATTTTCTTGATCTTTTTGACTTTTTTGAGTTTTACATTGCATGTACAACAAATTTATTTAGTAGCTGGGTACATTAAATGGGCAGACTAGTATAGCTGGACAATCGAGTTGACCCGAATGCACCAGCCAAGCTGGCAAAGTCGATCTGGCTCGGTCTATTCAACAGTTCCATGCTTTTACCACCGACTTAGAACGCAAAGAAAACTTCCACATCAAACCCTCTGAACAAGGGATGAAATTTTCTGCAATTATTTTTAAAAGATTTGTCAGCGGGATACCTTTGGCATTGTGTACGAACAAGACTGTTGAAACGAAAGGCGCAAATAATGAAACTGGCAAACAAATATTCGTTATTCGAGAATGATTTAACAGTTATTTGTACTATTCAAAATTCTCTTCCAGGATAAGAGCGGAAAAGCACTAAAGTGCAACTGAATGTTGAACACTTATTTAAAAATGAACGAATAATGAGCATTTTCATTCATCGAGTTATTCTTTAACTATCCTCCAATACTAGGCAACTATTCAAATATTTGTAGTATTCGAATATTAGCGAATAATTGTATATTCATGGCCATGTCCAGTTGAAGTTGAAGTCGCACTAAAGTGTACGAAGTCTTCCGATGCTAATCTGAGAGGAAACAATCAATACTATGACTATAGGCCAAAATTTTCTTCGTGTTGAACTACACTTAATAAGTAGGCATCATCCAATTTGGGATGATTTGAAGCTTTTATTTTTATTTTACTTTATTTGTAAACCAAATTCTTATACATGCATTAGAGTCGTCAAAAATAAAGTTATTTGTAGCCACAGAAAACAAGCGAATACCCATGTTGACACTTTGACATTGCTGAATTGTGCTAAGAAGGAACATTAATAAATTACTCTTATTTCAATGCTTTTTTACTTTACAATTTGTACAGATTGTGGATCAGCTAGACCCCTATTTCCATGGAAATAAATTCTGTAACGGAAGACCTTAAATCTGCTTACGAATAAATCAACACTGATATCTCTCCATTCGGGGAAGAGGTCGACCTTGGGCGACGGTGAAACCACTGAAAATATTGATGAGTAAAAAATAACTAAGGTTTCAGACTTTCCCAAATAACATTAAAATGACAATGTTGACGTTTAAATTGACGTTAAATTGAAGTTGACGACAAATTAAAAAATGTTAAAAATCTGCTTAAACATTTGTAGTTTTTGATCAAAACAGCTTTGTGGTCCAGCCTTTTTGCTTTCGCATAGAGGGTTTTCTTGTCAACTTATGATAGGGTAAAGTTTTCTTTGCTAGCACGTGCACTAGCAGTGAAACAAATGCAAAATCTTACGGTAGTAGTCATCAATGTTGAATCACATTTATAGGAGTTATATCACGAAGCAATATGCCTAGAAAAATCAAACAGGGCCCG
>JASAND010022328.1:0-17409 GCA_030248195.1 Trissonchulus latispiculum
ATATACCGGCCTGCCAATATATACTAGTAAAAGTTTATCATCTAATAGTATAGGTGGGATCGTCTGAAGTGACTAGAATTTGAAGGAATAAAAATCGAAAATTATATTATTCCAATTCCAGAGACCGCTCGATGTCCTGTGGTCTAACCAAAATTTGGAATACTGCCCAGGATAAGTGTAATGCCCTCACAAGCTAAATGCCACTTTATATTTATTAACTACTGGTTTCCTATTACTAGTATTAATTGATTTTTGATTTGTGCTCCAACCAAATTGACTTGATCAAGATTTGGCAACTGGTGTCTCCAGACATGCTTTCGATTAACCTTTCCGGTAAGCTGCAAAAGTGAACATTATATAAGGGTCTTTTAAGAAAGCGAAAGTCGAGTTAAAACTAACTAGATCCTTTTCATGAAAGAGTTAAAAGAGGGAAAGTCCAGCTTGGAGTGGAGTTACAACGAGATAAACAGTTAATTTTAACTCCACTCCACTCTGCCCTTTTTTGAAAACGTCCCTAAGCTATAAATAAATCTTTCACTTCGTGCAATATTGGTAGCTTAAATTTTGCTTTCGTTATAGAGTATTTCATTTCAGATTCCAACCCTACACAATTTCAAAATTTCGTGTTTCAGATTTTTCGGAGCCTGACCTGTCCATCCTTTGGCACAAACATCTACCATTCCTCTTTCTCTACACTCTTGCGGAAGTGGTACAGATTCTGACATTCCTACTTTTCTGTCTGCATCCGCGTCTGCGTCAAGACGCGTTCGCGGTAATCGGCTGCGCTGTAGCGTCCTGTGATTTTCTGACCCTCCTAAAATCCACGATTCAACAATATTTGTTGGTTCTTATCGGGCTGAGCCTAATTCGATGCGATAAACATTTTCTGGACGTTGGCTATTTTGTGGGCACCTGGGGCGACTACCTATTCTACGGGTCTTTGATGTGTAACTGTATCCTATACCTATTGCTAGGGGTTACTCGATTTATGTCCGTTTTTGCTCCGATGTTCGTATTCGGTGCACTTGGCTACAGGTATATGGTATTTTTGGTCGTCGTTTCGGGGACTGTATCACTAGCTACGGTTACGGTTTTTCAGTTTATGGGCGACGTAAACTCCCATATATGTATGGATTTACACTGGCCAAATCGGTTCGTCCAACTACTTTACACCTACTGGAGTGTAACAGTTCTAGTACTCTCGTTTCTAATCTATACTCCAACCCTGTGTCGACTGAAATTGCAATCCCGCAGACTGCGCAGCACAGACTCTAGAAGACTTAATGCCGAGCTGAAACTGTTTCTACAGTGCTTTTGTAGTGCACTGTTTTTCCTGTTTACACTGATTGTTCAACTGGTGCTTAACTGGTACAATAGTTGGGCCTCGGCACAGGATATGTATCCGTTCTGGATCGGATACGATATTTGCCTTTCCCTGTTCGGAATTACACATCCGTTGTCTCATGTTTTGACGAATGCGAAATTTAGGAAATCGATTCAATTGCAATTTTAACCTGTGCAAACGTTGCGCATAGGGCAGAGTTCTCAGTGCAGGTAGTCATTTGATGAATCTTCGCTGAACTCTTTCAACGATTATCGATATCTTTCCGATAATACGGAGACCATACCTCCGGATTTTTTACATACTAAGCAAAGAATTAATGTCATGAGAGTGGAACCGGGTAAATAACTGGCTCACTTACTGACAGCCAATAACCATTTGCAATTACTAAACCACGCATGGAAAACTTAAAGTTTGACGAAATAGTAACATGTAAATAATTTACGGTTACAGTCAATTCATGTTGACCAAAATAAAAAGGGTGTTGCGTAGTGGTATGCCCGTTATACATTACATTGCATTTTGGAAAAGCAAGCTTAAGTTTCTGCTTCTTTAATTTTTTTTAGTAACTAGGAACCGAGTTAGAGTAAGTCAGGAAAACTGCGTCGTCGGCATAAATTCGGATACCCAAGTGAATTAGAGATGTACAAAGACTATTTATGCACACAAGAAATAAAAGTGGGCCTAATCTGCTGACCTGAGGTAACTCCAGAAATTACATTTTAATACTATATTTAAGACAGTTCAGTTTAGCATATTGCTGGTCAAATACGCCTTGAGCCAAGAAGAGTAATGTTCTTCACTAATGCCAACAGAGCTTAAAACTTGTAAAAGCTTTGAATGAGGGACCAGATAAAAGGCTTTAGCAATATCAATAAAAACGACACCTATGCTTTTAGAATTATCTTAGGCTTGAGTCTATAAATTGTGAGTCTCTAATGTGCTACAATTGACGTGCGCTTTCTAAGCACAAGGTATCAGTTTAACTGTAACTATTAAAATAAATTGATAAACAGTCGACGACATTTTATTCTATAGGTTTCCCAGAAGTGTGAAGCAGAACGACTGAGCAGTAATTTCAAAGCTCCTACGAATTCCCTATTTAAAATTGGCGCAGTTTTACTTTTTTATTCCGCTGGAGCGGAATATATTCCCCGGTGTTATATCATGTAATGCATGTACGCTGTTGTTATTGTCTTCAGCTTCTCCTATCTTCAACATAGGGGCTGGTATGTTTATTTTTTAGAGTCAGCGGAAATCAATTAAAGCAACTCCGTAGGCCTTCAGAAGAATCTTCTCCAAATTTAGTTCAGAAGTTTCATCGAATTTTATCATATAAATCTTCCAAAAATTAGCAATACGCTCTGGCGTTATTTGTTTCTGAAATACTCCGCAGACATTATCGATTACAGGAGGTCCGTGCATAGATTAAACAGTAACATTGAAACCGATTGAGTTTAATAGCCGCACATTGGCAAACGCCAAATTACTGTTTCTACGTTTGAAATTTAAGCTTCGTCCTTGGATACTTTGAATGAGTCTTCTTCCCTAATTTTCGCCAAGACACTGAACATTAATCCAGTGAGAACCGAATGAGTTTGAGCTGGAGTAGCAGTGTGTTTAAGACATTATCCTACCGCAGCAAAAACCCGAGATCGATTCACAGTTCTGTGTACATACATATTTTTAATTTTCTATTGGCACAAGTTATTCCGCACGGAATGTGATGACAGAACGTGTATAGAGTGAACAAAGACAGATAAATTTCAAAATTCTACGGTATTTAGGAATTGTTTCTTTTCAAAAAGGTAGTGAGAAACTAATCTGTTTAGTTTTTTATATCGTACTTATAGTATTTATATTGCAGCTACTGTTTTGCTTGAAAGAAGACGGCTTCGAATGTGCAATTTGCTTCTTCAAAAGCAATAAATCGCAATAAATTCGTAACACTTTCATTTTCAATCTTCAGAAAACTGCATCTAGGTGATCCAGGATCCAGGTGCATCCAGGAAAACTGCATTTGGACAAAGGATATCTGTTTGGCTCAACGGCGGAATACTCCCCTTTTAGGGGTGGTCTTGTTTCCATTCAATTAGAATGGTATTCTCACGAAATGATTTAATGTGTATAAATCAGGCTGTGCAACAGGGCTGGCAAGTTTACTAACAAAATTTGGGGATTCCACTTGAGCTATGGGTTGGCCCATGTCAAGATAAAAGTCACTTTTTGATGCTTTCTGATCTACCACTTGATTTTCTTGAAGCTTTTATTTTCATGGGGGTTCTTGGGGTTCTGGGGGTTCTTAATTTTTTGTAGAGATTTAATCTATAACTATGTTTAGTTTCATTTTTTGATGGGGGTTCTGGGGGTTCTTGGGGGTTCTTAACTTTTCGAAGAGATTTGATCCGTGACTACATATATTTAGTTTCAAATTTTTGATGGGGGTTCTTGGGGTTCTGGGGGTTCTGAAATTTTTTTCAGGAGATTTGATCCTCTACTGTCTAGTTTTAAGTGTTTGCTGGAAGTTCTGAGGGTTCTGGAGTCCGGGTGTACCGAAAAGTGTGCGCGTTGTGTGGGCTTAAATTAAGGACGAACTTGTTGTTCTTGTCGTCAGCTTTCGATTGATACCCACATTGTGGATATTGGATGTTTCATACACAGAATTTTCAGTATAAGTTTATGAGAAAAGCCAGGAGGACCCCCCCCCCCCCACCCCAATTCTTTTATATTAAATATATTTACAGATATATATATATATATATTATAAAATCATATTGTGTAGGTACTGACGGACGGGATGGACCGCATCGTCACGTCACGTACATACAAATGAATGAAATGGATGGATACAAATGTAAGAAAATCATTTTTTTTCTTTTGGTGGGGTTCTGGGGGTTCTAACTTTTATCTTGTCATGGGCCACTTTTTTGGTAAATCCGTTAACTTTCAAGAACTGTATCAGTGAAGTAAGCAGAATTTCAAAATAGTCGTAGGCAATGGTAGGTCGAGTATAATTTTCTCATTATCATTAACGAAAACAGAAGAAAAAAATCATTCAAGAGTTAGTTCGGGTTTACTGGGTTCTTCAAGAACTATTAGTTAAACTGAATTTATATACCTAATATTTATTTAATGTGCATAAGCTGGTATTTTTCTACCAGTGAGCTGTGAGCTAATGACATCGCCGAGTTATAACGCGGCTTAGTAGCGCACTAATCACCGTTTTATTGTTCAGTGATTTATGCTATTCATAAACTGTTGTTAATTGCATAACTACGAAATACAAAGGAACAAATTTTAGTACATTGAAAGTTACCGGGTTATATAAGAGCTGGGCTTAACTTCAATTACTTATAAGAGAATAACAGGATTTAATCGCATTATATATACGTGCATCTTGAAGCTTCCTGGTATTTTGCCGCTATGTCCAATGTTAACATTCCAATCCAATGTTTCCAATGTTCCGAAAATTGGTCACGTCAATTAGTCGAGAATCAAAAACCTCCGTTGTTTTTGTTTTTATTGCCAAGTATTGCTCAGGTGTTTCACTACCTCTTCTTGCGCATGCGCAGAATCAGTGGTTGCACAGGAGCCTTCTCTGCCCTGCGTTCACCGATTCAACACTGCCTTTATGAGGCTTGCCTAGGCAAGCTCACTCTAACTGTTATTCTAACTTATCTTTCTCACTCTGTCTTCTGCTGGCCAGCTGAAAGCTGCTGGCTTTTATATATGTATGCACCCTTAGCACACCCACTTCTTGAGTCAGACCCAAAACCTTTTGAGTCATGATCCTTGGGTGGAGTACTTCTTGATGCACCCCTTACTTTTCTTTGATTCGCAATGGATTTTTTCTGAAATTCAATTTTAAAATGGTGTGCGGGGGGTACCGCTGCACACCAATTTTGGAGTCATGTAGCGATATTCGGCAGAAAGTTTGCAAATTTATTCGTCTCCATGATCCACTCATCAAAAACAATTCAAATTCCTTCTATTGCAAGAAATTTTGAAAATAAAAATTAAAAGATTAACCTGAATTTTACACAATCTGTAAAAGACTTGTACTGGCTAGTCTGCTTCCCGTCCGCTCACCGAAGCAAAGCAGATTCTAGTACACCCTTAGCACACCCACTCCTTGAGTCAGACCCAAAACCTTTTGAGTCATGATCCTTGGGTGGAGTACTTCTTGATCCACCCCTTACTTTTGCGGATTCTAGGACATTTTCTAGCGGCAACTAGAACTAGTAGAGTTGGGACCGGTTCCATTAGAACCGGTTGGAACCGGAACCGGAACCGAACCGGAAAGAATTTTAGAACCGGAACCGGAACTGGAACCGGTAGGATTTGGAACCGGCCGGTTCCACTCTTAAAAATGGACTTGAACTAATTTTTGCAGGAGTTTAAATTTTGCAAAAGCTGGAATTTGTGGTTGCCATTCAGTGTTGCCATTCATTCATATTATCTTTTTCAAACTAGTGACTGAAATTGAAACTAAACATCTAGTTTGAACTGAAACTAAACAAATATAGACATGAAGGCGAAATATGTAGGATGAGACTGATAACAATTAAGAATTTCAAACAAACGTGAAATGAAGGTACAATTATTGGCACTGAAACTGAAGCTGAAAGTCCATAGAATAAATTTAGAGCCTAAACTGGAAACGACATAGCTTCAGCTTCCACTGAAGGTGACACAAACTCCCCGCTTCCCCTTTTCAGGCACGTTTCAGCTTTCGCTGAAGCCGAGGCATAGAATTAAGAGAAATTTCAGATATTTGTTTGACTCAACATTAGTGACATTATCCTGTCTGAGTTAAGACAAAAATTAAATGTTAAACATACTTGAAGATGTATTGCAAGGGAAAAATCTACTTCCTTTATTCTGGAATTTCGTAATTTTTTGTTTTCATGCTTTTGATTTTTCAAATTTTGTTAAGTAATTTTGTGTGTCTCACAAAATGCAGTTGTGAAAATGTCTCTAAATTAATTTTAACGAATTTTTGAAATTTTCTGTTTTAAAATTCCAATTGTAATTGATGAAAGATGGGCACTTTCGTTCAGACGTGACCGATACGGACGCCGAATGAAAACTTTAACCAGCTTACATATCTGAACATTAACCTCATAGAAAAGATGAGAGCCCGATGGGATGTAGTCGGAAATTGAGTATATCTTCTCAAAAAATTGGTAAATGGAAGGTGATGTTGTCAGCAAGCAAGATTGAAGCAATATTTTTTAAAAAAGTAGTAAATTTTACAGGAGTAGAAAACTTCGAAATGTGAGTACTTAATTTCTCATTTTTAAGCACGGCATCTGAGACGAAAGTCAATCAAAGTTCAAGTAATGAACAGCCTGTAGAAGTAATCTGTTAGCTATTTTGTTTAATCAAGCGACTGTACATTTCTTCGTTAAATATAACTTTAATATATATGTTCTTCTTTCCAATTTGGCTTTCAGCTTCTAAATATTTTAAATGCATTTAAATTTTTTGGAAACTATTTGCTTCTTTAGAGACACTGTACTCTTTTTAATGAAATAAAAAACTAAGCTCCAGTATATCTCAATTCTCAGCACGTTTTACTGAAACGTTGTGCAGTTTTACAAGATTCTGTTCAGAAGGCACTGTCTGCATGTAGATGCACAGCAGAATCTCACCGTTAATTATCGAAACAATTTGCTCGACCATGCAAAAGTTTTAATTTTTTTACAAGTTTTAATGTATGTTGTGCATATAGTAACAGCATTTGTAATGGAGCAAACTCAAACTAAGGCAATAACTTTAAAATTCAAAGTAAACAAAAACCCAGTTGGTTATTATTATCGCATTACCTATTCCAATTGTTTTGCAATATTGCTGTATAATTTTGATTGTATAACCCTTGCTGGGAGCCTGCATCCAATATTAAATAATGTTAAAATGTAACTACGAATTTTGTACTTGGAATCGGGAACCGGAAGCTAGAACCGGAACGGGAACCGGAACCGGAACCGGTACTCTAGAACCGGAACCGGAACCGGTTTTGAAAATTGGAACCGGTCCCAACTCTAAGAACTAGCACCCCTCGGCGCAATCCCGCTTCGAAAAGTCGGTGGTTCTAGAAATAAAAAGCATATTTGGTGCAAATTATCTTACCTTTCTATGATCCGCTTTGGTTTATTTGCAATCCAATTTTAAGTGGCGTGCGGCAGGGTAACCGCTGCACACTCATTTCTGAGTCATGGAACGATATTCTGCAGAAAGTTTGACACTTAATTTGTCTACATGATTCACTCAATAAAGACAATCCAAGTTCCTTCTATTGTATTGTAAGGAAGTTTTAAGATAAAAATTAGAGAATTTACCTAAATCTACTCACTCTGTGGAAGACTTGTAATGGCCAGTGACGCGTCTTAAAAGAAACCCGGGGGAGATGTAAGGGAAGCAGGCAAAGGAAAGATTGATAAGCCTGATATGGCAGTTCAGCTGATGGGCCTGTGGTGTAGTGGGTTAGCACCGCTGTCCCGAGATCAGAAGGGCCGTGGTTCGATTCCGGCGGGACCAATTCTTTACTTTCAATGGTGAGTGAAAAGATGAACCTCCCTCTTCCCTTCTCTCTTCTTGGTCATGGTTTCGTGAGTACGAGGGTGCCTGACGCCTCCCGTCTTGGGCTTGTTCTTGCGACCAAGATGAAACCAATATCAGCTGAACTCCCATATCAGGCTTATCAATCTTTCCTATGCCTGCTTCCCTTACACTTATGCACTCAGATGTGCATTATCTTAGATAGTAATAATGAAAAAATCTTTTCAGTCAAGGTCAATAAAAGTGGATCAATTATAGAAAGGACCTTCAAAAGCTATCACTCAAAGTTTGTAGAAATTGCAGAAAGTTCGCAACGGACTTTCAAAACACACGCTTGGCCATGATTTTCAAATTAATAAATATATTTAAAGCATTTACCTATGAATTTATTTGATCCTGATTAATTTAATTTAATTAATATATATTCATTTACTTATTGATATTAATTAATTAATAATTAATTAACGTTGATCTCCCTATTGACTAATTTGATTGTTCCATCTTATAAGTCGTGATAAATGAGTAATGATATGCAGATTGCAGCCAGCCAGTTCGACGTTTGATTGCACTTCTACTGATTGGACTTATGGTACCATTTCTTGTATTGGATATGGTGGGTCTGGTGCATCCCAGAAATCAAAGGTACAATTTTAATTTAATTAAAATTTTAAATTGTAGCTATGCAAATTAAGCTTTACTTTTAAATAAGTTCTAAGCTTTGAATAGTTCCAGCGAACTGACAGAAATAGACAGCATCGTAGAGCTTCGCTAGTTTCTTATTTTTTCAGCATTTGAAATTTAAAAGCTGATCTAATTTTAATGCTAGTCGATGTTTAAAATAGCGTCATTTTCTTTGAAAAATAACCAACGGATATAAGATGCCGACTACGCATCCTACTGTAGTTCTGCTGGTCTCCTCTGTGAAAGGTTGAAATCAGAATTAAAAAATTGAAGAAAGGTGTCCAGGTCGGAATCGATTCAGACTTGGTTGATTTGAATGTGAATTTGAATGTGAATTCGAATGTGAATTCGAATTAGAATTATTAATCTACTAATTTCAACATTTCATAGTTCACGTGAATTAATGAGGTAACCCATACCTTGTGAAAATAGAGAGTATCAAAATAAGGTTCCAAAATCTGTTGATCGAGAGGTCCCTGGTTCGAAACCCGGCTGATGCTAATCTTTTCACTACTGTACAACAAAATTGTTGTTGAACTCAGTTTAGACTTCTGTGTATATCAGTATTCTATCGCATCAGGGCCAAAGTGAAGCTAAGTGCAGGATGCATAATTTAGAAGCTATGAAGCCAGCAACAAGACAGCCCTAAGCAGCAAACAAATTTCACCGGACATAGCACTGTTACAGAAACTAATGGACAATGCCATATCCTTTCCTGTTTGGTAAGTACAAGAAATAAAAAAATTAGATAGTATCTCCAGTGGCATTTGAACCACCGAGTTCTGATTAGTACCTTGGTAATTATTCTGTAAATGATTGAAATCAGGTCGGAAAGCCTTGAAGAACAATGTCCAGGTGTGGGAATTGTGCCACCAAGGTTCATCTTTGCAGTACCCAACCACTCCGCCTGCATCCTCAAACACAAAGATTAGTTTATTAAGCTTACTTTAACCATATCAAAACCGTGATACTTAGCCATTCAAATAAATTCGAATAAATACCGTACGTGTGCTTGGGGGGGGTTTCACCCCCCCCAGACCTGAGCTCACCCCCCCAGAGGGGTCCCTCACCCCCCCAGAATCCGGATTTTTCCGGTAAAAAACCGGAAAATCCGGTTTTTCGGCGGCCGCCCTTCACCCCCCCCCCCCCCAAGCTTTCCTCTCCTGCACATGTCTGATAAATACTGTATAATTTCGTATTTAGCAACGAGATTAGAGGATTGGAACAGACTGTACCGGAGTTATAGGAAATGGGCTACCACTTAAGATGCATTCATAGTTCCTGTCGCAAGCAGACGCGCGTCGACGCGCGTGCGTAAGCGTCTGCATGCGTTCGTGAGTATGAATTCGTTACAACTGATTTTAAACGGTGAAATCAGCATCTCGGTTCGTTCGCGATCGTTCGTCAGTATGAAATCGGTGCATTCATAGTCGCGAAAGCAGAGAGACGCGCGTCAACGCGCGTCGATATGCGTAGACGCGCGTCGACGCCTCAGATTGTAACATGCCGTTTTAAACCGTTTAAAAATAATTGTAGCGTATTCATGCTTACGCTTACGTACGCGTACTTTTTATGCTTACGTGCGCGCGTCGACGCGCGTCTACCCGCGTCTGCTTGCGTCTGGAACTATAAATGCACCTTTACAATTTGAGGCGTCGAAGCGCGTCAACGCGCCCATTTGTAGCATTCCAGTTTATGCGCATCGACGCACGTAGATGTGCGTTAATGTGCGCAAAATGATATTGACGTTTGTAGACGCAGGTAGGCGCGCGTCGACACGCGTACACCTGCGCTTGCGACTTTGAAGGCACCTTTAACTCTAACTTTAACGAAGATCTAACTTTAACTTTTCGCTTAGGCACGGCCAATTCCGACAAGGCAGATCGGCACCCCTGAAAGACGAATCGTCCAAGACCGCCTTCTGTTGGATACTGAAGAATTCTTGCACCCAATTTTTGTCCCTATTTTGCCGGATGAAAAGCATCCAACAAAACTACAGTCAGAGCGCTGAGACCTATCTTGCTCGACACGGAGTTCTTGACTTTGGCTGGAACTATTGTTTTCATAGTAGCTGGTAAAATGATTGAAAACAAGTTAGGAACAATTGTATACCGTTACACTTAAAGTACTAACTTTGCCTTCCCACGATTTCCATCATAAGGATGCTTTCACTCATAGCGTTATACCTAGAATACCTAAAACATAGAAGTGTGGCAGCTGTAGCGGTACCAGAGTGAAACTAACCGTTACCTAACTGTACGTTACCCAGCGAGAGCAACTCAAGCGTGGAGACCTTGGTACAAGTGAATAACACGCCAACCGCACAGGAGCCGACCGGGGAAGCCTCGCCAAATATTTGTAACCCAGCCAGGTGGTGACACCTGCTCACCGCAGAATAACAACTAAACTAACCTAGGATGTCAGGGGACGTCGACCCATATCTAGCAAAAAAATTTATAAATATCAAAAATCAAGAATTTGGCTAATTTTGTTGGATGAAGAAAATATTTAAAAACAAAAATCAAAAATTTATTCACACTCAAAGAATAAATTGCTTGAAATATCAAATATCAAAGGTTTGTGCATTTGCACACGTCATTTCTTAAAAACAAAAATCAAAAATCAAAATCTTCTCTGATTGGCTGGCGGGTTCGGCCAATCATGCAGCAGCCATAGAGTCACGTACTTTTCACTAATGAAACCTGTATGATTGATGTTGCAGGTTTGCTGTAGCTATATATACTTCTCGAAAATTTCATTTCAAATGAGGTTGTAAATAATTTTCTAAAAATTTACCAAACTATGAATAAACTTAAACATTAACAAGTATAACAATTTCTTTCTATGGCATTTAACAAATTTTTCTGCAAAATATTATTATTAGTATTATCGGGTATTTTTAACTTTCTATTGTTAAATCTTAAATGTAATTAGCTAAAACTTACGACATAACCTATTTTCTTGTTCATTAAGATTTTGGGACCAGTCCCGTATTTTTAAGCGACAAGATAAGAAAATTTTGGTTTTTGCCATTATACTTTCTAAAAAAAGTCGAGACACCGGATTGGTTGCTGTGGCTGGAAAGAGGGCACCGAAATCAGCACTTTTGCTTTTACAGCCTTTGATTAAGTCAGTATAAGCAAAAACAATTTTGAGGGTCCAAAAAGGCCATTTTCGAGGAAATCAGTTTTTTCCCAAATTACTGCCAAATATTACGGACAACTTTAGTCAATCTATAGTCAATAGAACACAGTCTAGTTGCACATTTTATCAGTGCCTATTAGCTGCCGAAGAAATAGAAATTTATAGAAATAAATTGATGTTCTTGTTAATGTATAAGTTAACTCATAGGGCCTATTTCTTTAAAGATGGTCGGATTAAACGGATTAAAAACCAGCGGATTAAAATTTTAATTTCTATTTCTTTAATGCAGGATTAAACGGATTAAAATTAACTCGTTTAATCCGCCCATTTTTAATCCGCGGATTAAACGAGTTGATTTTAATCCATTTAATCCGCCATTAAAGAAACAGCGATTAAAAATTTTAATCCGCTAGCTTTTAATCCGTTTAATCTGCGTAGCTGCACGAGGATTATAAACTAAAGTCTGACCAAAAATTCTTGGTACCGAACTGTGAGCGCTCGTCCTGAGTTAACCTTTGAAGTTAGCCTGTATAAAGTAAATATTTTTAGAAACCTCAGGAAGAGAAGAATCCGGTAAAACCATCATATCCGGTCTATATCCGGTTACAGTATGCCAAATCGATAAAAACGCTTCAGATTCGGAAAGAGAATGCTAATTAATTCATACTCTAGCATATTGGTAGTTGGCCCAAGACATCTCCGAAAATCCGGTCACATCCGGTCTATGTCCGGTAACCGGATGTCTAGGTCACAAAAAGTGTACAGTAAGATGGGTAGGTGGTACTGTTTAGCTGATTGAATTTTTAGATTCAGTGGGTCGAAATTAGTCTATATACGAAGTTTTGTCTAATTTGGACCAAAATTGCGTGATTTATGGTCGTATCCGGTTCGAAAAAACCGGAAAAATCGGTTTTTCCGGTCTGGTGCACGGAATCGCGGATAAAAAATGTTAGTTTTTGGCACAATGAATATTTGGGCGGCTACTTTCATTTCACCGGTGTCAAAGTAATCGAATATCCGGTCCATTTCCGGTTCTGAGCTTTGAGATTTGAGATTTCATGGGCTATTATCTCAGTATCCGGTTGGTCCGGAAGTCAAATTATTAATTCATGAAAATGATATTTCATCCATCCCTAACATGCATCAACCTCAAATTACTTCATATCTTCTGTAATTTTTGAATGATAGCGTTTTAAAAACGTGCTGATTTTGCTTGTTTTGTGTAATTGTTAAACCGGATATGAGATTTGATCCCATACGCTTAGCTTTGTCGCACGCAATATAACTTATTTTTGAACCATTTTTAATACGCTATCATTCAAAAATTACAGCAGATATGAAGTAATTTGAAGTTGATGCTTGTTAGGGATAGACAAAATGTCATTTCAATGAAATAATTTGACTTCCGGACCAACCGGATACTGAGATAATAGCTCATAAAATCTCAAATCTCAAAGCTCAGAACCGGAAATGGACCGGATATTCGATTACTTTGACACCGGTAAAATGAAAGTAGCCTCCCAAATATTCATTGTGCCAAAAACTAACATTTTTTATCCGCGATTCCGAGCACCAGACCGGAAAAACCGATTTTCCGGTTTTTTTCGCACCGGATACGACCATAAATCACGCAATTTTGATCCAAATTAGACAAAACTTCATATGTAGACTAATTTCGACCCACTGAATCTAAAAATTTAATCAGCTAAACTGTACGACCTACCCATCTTACTGTGCACTTTTTTTGACCTAGACATCCGGTTACCGGACATTAGACCGGATGTGACAGGATTTTCGGAGATGTCTTGGGCCAAGGACCAATATGCTAGAGTATGAATTAATTAGCATTCTCTTTCCGAATCTGAAGCGTTTTTATCGATTTGGCATCCGGTAACCGGATATAGACCGGATATGATGGTTTTACCGGATTCTCCTCCTCTTGAGGTTTCTAGAAATATATACTTTATATAGACTAACTTCAAAAGTTAACTCAGGACAAGCGCTCACAGTTCGGTTCCAAGGATTTTTGGTCAGACTTTAGTTGAAAATGCAGGCGGAGGATTAAACGGATTAAAATTAATCTTTAAAGAAACAGCAATTAAACAGGTCGGATTAAAATTAACTCGTTGAGTTTTTAATCCGAAGTGTGAATAAAGAAACAGGATTAGATTAAAATTTTAATCCTAGGTGCATTAAAGAAACAGGACTAAATTTAATCCGTTTAACTCGTTTAACTCGCTGGATTAAATTGTAATCCGTTTAATCCGAGCAGCTATTTCTTTAATGCGGATTAATTTTAATCTAATCCGTTTAATCTTTAAAGACATAGGGCCATAGTTTGGTAAATTTTTAGAAAATTATTTACAACCTCATTTGAAATGAAATTTTCAAGAAGTATATATAGGCTACAGCAAACCTGCAACATCAATCATACAGGTTTCATTAGTGAAAAGTACGTGACTCTATGGCTGCTGCATGATTGGCCGAACTCGCCAGCCAATCAGAGAAGATTTTGATTTTTCATTTTTGTTTTTAAGAAATGACGTGTACAAATGCACAAACCTTTGATATTTGATATTTCAAGCTATTTATTCTATGAGTGATGCATAAATTTTTGATATTAAATATATTTTTCATACAATAAAATTTGAAATATTCTTGATTTTTGATATTTATAAAAATTTTTTGCTAGATATGGGTCGACGTCCCCTGACACTAGGAGCTCAGTATGACCTAAACAAAAACACACCTAACGTATTTAATAAAGTAACAACAGAAACTATGGAAATATAGCAGATATAAATTATAGAGAAATCTGATATAGTTTAAGGAAGCCAAAGCCCGGCACACAAATAGTTATGCAGTAAATAAACTAGCATACACTCAGCAAACTATGGGCGAAGCTCCGCTAACGCATCAATATTTTCCAGCTGGGGGAAATTCCCAGGGGTCAACTAATACACAGTGGAGATAGAGAGAGAACAGCGTGAGACAACTGTACATGTAACCCCAACACTGAAGGGGGAAAAGTTTGACGGATAGCCCCTCCAAGGAGAAGGGCCTCTAGCTGGGGTGTCCCAATCATATAGCTCCAAAGCGAGGTCCCCACCCAATCCCAGGCCTAGCCTATAGGTGGAGCTACATGAAACGATGAAGAATGCTTGTAGTTAAGCAAGCCAGGTATTAGCTATGGTTTACTAATGCCTGGAATTAACGAAAAGGTTGACCGTGTGTCAGCCTGTTGCGGTACACAGCAGTGAGACTCAATAGAGCAATGCTCTGCGCGCTGAGGCCTTACGTTGCGTACCTGGAATTAAAACAATTAGCCTAGCTATTTAGGGTTCTAAAGCTCGGAACAGACACAATTTAGACGAACACGATCTTGTTGTGCTTTCGACGTATGTACAACAGAGCTGCATACTTGGTGGGTCGTCAAATTGCATACTCCGATGTGTGCAAATTTGAACAAATTTATGGGATTTCAAATTTGATGATCTGATATGACTAATCTGACATAATCTGGTCACAACACTTTTTATTAAGTCATTTAAGTCATTTTATATCTTATTTGCTAACTTTACGTAGCTTTTTCCCAAGCTCTTTTCTGCTTTTCAGAATTAGACTATCTCCAATCTGGTCGAGATGACCGGATTTTTACTGACAGTCGTTGGACGAAATTGGCCGTAATCCGACATCCGTTTCATCGATTTCTTTCCGGATTCAAGCACAAATGTATTCATTATAAAAAGTTCTGCTACGATTGCCAGCAAGATATGGAATGTTTTGCACTGAGAAATTTGCAATTTGTACAAAACCAGACAGGGTACGACCAAGTTTACTCCAGCTTAGCTGGTAAACGAACCGGTGCCTTTTAGACCTACAGTTGTAGCGAATCCACCAGAAGCATCTGCTGGGGGACCGGAGACAGGAATCCAATCCCGGTCCTGACGCAGCTCGTCATATGTAGCGCTTCTAGGGCTGGTGGACTAAGAGGAAACCGAGACGAGCCCGAAAGACGTCAGGCATGTACCCACGAAACCAGGACCTAGGAAAGAGAAGGGAACAGGGAGGTTCAGCTTTTTTACTCACCATTGAAAGTAAAGAATTGGACCAGCTGAGGTTCGAACCACGGCCCTTCTGCTACAGGGCAAACGTGCTAACCACTACACCACAGGGTCATCAGCTGAACTCCCGTTACAGGCTTATCAATCTTTCCTATGCCTGCTCCCCTTACACGGTTAGGCATTCTTAACACTACACCACGGGGCCTTCAAGTTGAATTTCTTTTGTCAGATTTATCAGTCAGCTTCTTATGCCAGCTTTTTCTCTACACCCCTTTTCCCGAGCTCAGGTTTAAAGCGATTTTCCAGAATCCGTTTCTGAGCTTAGCCTTTTTCTATGGAGAAAAAGAAAAATGTGCTACAGAAAAAATATCTAAGCACCATTTTTACAGTAGTTGGTTCAGTAGCCCAATTTGGTTTCAGCTTCAGTCAGTGATCCAATTTCAGTTTCGGTGACGGACACAACAATTTTCAGTTTCCGCATTCTGTAATTCTGATATTTTTAGGAGCCCTCGGGAACTGACCTATTCCGGTGACTATCAACAAAATACAGCCCACTTTTTTTCCTCAGTCCTGGTTTTGTGATTTCCGACACCATCTCAGAGATTATACTCTTATCCGATATGAGAAAAGCTCAGAATATAGGTGAGGCTTTCCTATGTTTAGGCTAGGTGATTATTTATTCACAACTGCAAGAGAACACAATTAAAGAACATAAAGGGGTGGAAAGCTACTGCGCAACACGCAACGCAACAAATTTTATTTAGCTCAGAATTGTGTCCCGAATTTAATAGAAGTCGCTAAGTGACCACCGATTTTTGAATTTTATAATGAATTTTACTTTCAATTTTCATGGTGTTTTCCAAAGCCATTCCCAAATCAATCCACCTTCGAGAATCTCTTGCACTGAGAGCTGGAAGTGGTTATCGGGTTGACTTTATGTCTGTGTTAACCTGCGGGTCAGAGCAGGTCAATAGTAACTTCTCTTCGCACCGTTTTGGGGCAAATTTTAGGTTAATTTTACTTACTATTTCATTTACAGTTGGCTTTAAATTTTCAATTTTTTGTGTTACTTTCGTTTATGTTTTGTATTTATTATACATCATAATATTGCATTAATGATCATGGATGAACCATTCATTTAGCGAATTGAATGGCCTGAGTTCTTCATTTAGTGTTTTGAATAAGAATGCCTATGCATTTCGGGTTTTGAATAAAAGGGCCGTTCAATTCGCGAAATGTACCTATGTATAATTTCGGGTTTTTGAACGCAACATATATATCATTACTCCAAAGCCTTTGATGCTTCTGCATTGATTGACATTGTATCTACCGTTTGTGCGAAAGTAATGTTGACAGCTGAACTGTAAGAAGTAAACCAGAACTGAGTAAGCTTTTATGAAATTGCTACAAGAAAATGTTCTTTATTTTCAAATCTTTGCCTAAATGCATGCTGATTCTACTGGCCGATCGGGGACCGACCTTATCTAACCCGTTTACTGCTGCTTCGCATGCTCAAACTAACGAAAACGAAGACGAAATCCAATGCAGTTGACTTAGTCTAAGAAAAGTTCTGACCCCAATGCAGATGTGTAATAAAAATGGATATTTTGTCATGTG
>JASAND010022331.1:0-26916 GCA_030248195.1 Trissonchulus latispiculum
AGTTTGGTTGAGTATTTAGCTGGCACGGTGCTCGAACGAGTCTCAAGGGCCGCGCTGAGCCTTTTACACCCATATTATAAGAGGAGCGCTATCGCGCCCCTATAATATTTACGTAATTAGCGACAGGACTTAGAGAGGTATTTTCTGTTCCAAAGCGACTATGTCGACAAAAGTTGATAAGAAAATTGTTTATAGCCGGAGTATACTCGATTTGGAGCGTTTAAATGTGTCTACCTTGGTTTTGCCCAGCCTGAATAGTATGCTGACATTCGAAACAGGTTCAGCAGGAAACATAAACAACTATAAATGTATGTTGATGTCTGTTTAGGATGACGTTTATTGTTTTATAGTTCACAAAGAAGATCTGACAAACTGTCTGCAGTCATTTCGCCGAATTTCAACTGATGTTACAAGTACGTTCTGTATCGCGCCCATTGGCTCTCTCTTACTGTTCACTGGCCTTAGTGGTTGCCGGCCAGCCGATTTCAATTAGGTTTTTATGATTAAAAAACCTACAAGTTATACGTGCGCTTTTCACAACATCACTTGTAAAACAGTCTTGCCTTTGTTTCTTTTCTGTTGGCAACTATTGTGATTTGCACGAAATTTTTTGTTCATGTTTCCGAAAATTTAAAACCGTCTCATTTTGCAAAAAAATTGCTAGAAACTAAAACGTACCCTAAAAGGGGGGGGGGAGGGGGAGAAAGGACCACACCTATTCCGAAAACGTTGGTACAATCTTTCTACAATTATATAAGTACTAGGATGTTATGATGTCTGTTTCAGATGCCCGAGAACGAATACGCAATGTGAAAAACAATTTGTCCTCTTGCAAGCGCAAACTTCGCTGCAAGCGGGATGAGCTTAGAAAGCTGTGGATTGAAAGTGCGGAACAGCGCTATGTTTTGGAATTTTTGGAAACCATGTATGTATAGCTAAGTTGCGTGGTATATACCGAATCTACATAGCAGTATTCTGCTACACAAAGTTTAACGTTTTTGTTGTTGTGGCTACGTACGTAATTGGATGCTGATGTTCTGGTATTTTTTAAGGTTTTGAAAGGAGGGGGTCGCCCCCCCCCTCCCCCTACGGATGAAGTGGGAGGGGAGGCTTCCGAAAATTGGGGGAGGGGGAAAGTATAAATATACCTAAATTTTTAGCGAAAAATTAGCATTTTTAAAGCAAAAGCGCAAAAAATCGCTGTTTTTAAGTTTAAAATGACTTTTATAAGTCCATAAATTAACTATAAATTGAGTTCAGTTTTAAAAATGTGACCTCAAAAACTTAATGTTTCGACACATTCGGCGACCCCCCAAGAAGTATGTAGGTGATTGCTTGCCGAAAAGGGGGGCTCTGAACGGTGGAGGAAAACAGGAAAGTGAGGGCCCCAACCGTCCCCCCCCTCCCCACTAAAAATGCCAGATGTTTTGATTCATTACCGTGTAAAAGTGTGCTGAAAACTACTAATCTTTGTCAGGCAGCGGTTTGCCTGATTCTATCCTTGGTGTTACAGTGTATATGCCTGATTCTACCAAAGGAAATTCGGACCCTAACTTTTAATGTGGTCCCCTATCCGTTTTAGGTTAGCTTTTGTTTTTATTTTTGCTATGTACGCTGAAGTTGGAGCGCTTTACAACTATGATTTTTTACAGAGACGAATTGAAAAGTATTCCGCATGAAGTCTCAGATGCTGTCAGTCGTAAACTGTTCCTGCGAGCTGCCGAGCTTTTGGTTAAGTCTTGTATGTTTTTTACAGTTATTACTTAAGTTTTGTAAGTTAGTGCTAGTTTGATTGTTCTTACAGTGGTATTTTATTTATCTTTGTCACGAGTCAAGGATTCTGAACTGGTGTTTACAATTGTTAGATATTGAAGGGGTGAATCTTTTCCTGTTCCTGTCCGCAAATAAAAGCGTGTAAAATAAATTTTGATTTTTAGAAACTTAGTGAGGAAAATTTACTCCTCTACGTACAACTGTGCTGTACCAACAGAAAACTAGGAGCAACAGCATTTCCAACTTGTTAATTTAAACTGTTGTTTCTTACTAACGCTCAATCAGTGAGTGTTGGCGTTAACTTACAAAGAGTTTGACGGTTGGGTTGGGTTGTCGCCACAATGTCTAGCTTATTGGTGATTCCTGTTTTGTAGACAATTGTTATTTCTTTATGATCAATGCCTCCTGAGGGTTTTATATTATAATCTTCTTTCGCTACTTGTAGCGTCAAGCCTGTACGGAGATTTGAGCTGTGTAGAAGGACTGAGAGATCTGAAATCCGATCTTGAAAGAAAGCAAGAGGTTCGTTTTTGCTAGTAGAATTGTAATAGCATTCATGTTATGCTTCCTAAATACCACCTTTTTATAGCTATTTCAGTTTCTGATATTTCACGAATACTTTCTATACACTTTTGTGGCTTATTATAGGAAACGTTCCAAAATATTCTGATTGAACTGAACAAACAGTTCTATTTGCGCCCATCGGAAGAGTTGCTAACAGAACTGCGGAGTTTGCGCGGCGGTCGCGGTCTAAAGGATGTGGGTGCGGCGGCAGGGATTCTGGGCGAAGAAGCAGGATCTAGGCTAAGCATCCCGGGATCAGTGAAATCCCTTAGTGGGACCTATTTGAAGGTACAGTGTGTAGTTGTGATTAATTAGTTAATTATATACATAAATACGTACTTCGATTATTGGGTTGCCGCTTTTTCAACAAAAAGGCAACCCTTTAACTTGAGTATGTCCGTTATTGTGTTGCCCACTTTTCCAAAGGAATGGGCAACACTTTGTTATCGTTCTGTGCTTATTGTGTTGCCCACTTTTCCTAAAGGAATGGGCAACACTTTGTTATTGGTCTGTGCTTATTATTATTATGATTATTATTATTATTATTATCCGTCTGTCCCCCCCCTAGATCTCGATATTGGGAAGGGGTACAGGGGTGGTTGATACCTCATTTTGAAGCCCTTAACTAGGACATCTCCGGGAAGCAAGATGGCTCCGATATCTTCCGGATTCCGGGAATGGTGAATCCCGGAATTTTTCGGTTGGTAAGGGGGGACCAAGGCGAAATTTCAAAATCCAAAATTTGGTCAAAAATTTTTTGTCTCCGATTTCGCTCAAAAGTTGGTCATAGGGTAACTCGACCACGCTGATTTCGAAACTGAAATCGAAATTGCCGGAAAATTTACGGATTTCGAGATATTAGACCCGGAAAATTCCGGATTTTGAAAAATTTCTTCAAAAGTGGTTGATATGGTACTCGAAATGAAAGAGCTCGTCGAGCTGAACAACTTTCCTTCTTGCGACATTTTCCGGAAATGCGTCTAGCGAAAGTTATGGCCGAAAAACTGAAAATCCGGGAATTCACGGAAACCCGGATTTTGGACCAAAAAATTTTTTGTCTCCGATTTCGCTCAAAAGTTGGTCATAGGGTAACTCGACCGCGCTGATTTCGAAACTGAAATCGAAATTTCCGGAAAATTTCCGGACTTCGAGATATTCGATCCGGAAAATTCCGGATTTTGAAAAATTTTTCCGAAAGTGGTCGATATGGTACTCAAATGAAAGCGCTCGTCGTGCTGAGTAATTTTCATCATTACCGTATTTTCCGGAAGTGCTTCTGGTGAAAGTTATGGCAGAAAAATAAACAGAAAAACCATTTGTGGGCAACACATTCTTGCAGTAGCGCTAGTTGTGTTGCCCACTTTTCCAAAGGAATGGGCAACACTTTGTTATTGGTCTGTGCTTATTATTATTATTATTATTATCCGTCTGTCCCCCCCTAGATCTCGAGATTGGGAAGGGGTACAGGGGTGGTTGATACCTCATTTTGAAGCCCTTGACTAGGACATTGGATCCTCAGTTGGGCAGTCCGATACCTTCCGAATTCCGGGAATGGCGAATCCCGGAATTTTTTGAATGGTAAGGGGGGACCAAGGCGAAATTTCAAAATCCAAAATTTGGTCAAAAATTTTTTGTCTCCGATTTCGCTCAAAAGTTGGTCATAGGGTAACTCGACCACGCTGATTTCGAAACTGAAATCGAAATTTCCGGAAAATTTCCGGATTTCGAGATATTCGCTCCGGAAAATTCCGGATTTTGAAAAATTTCTCCAAAAGTGGTCGATATGGTACACAAACGAAAGAGCTCGTCAAGCTGAACAACTTTCCTTCTTGCGACATTTTATAAAAATGCGTCTGGCGAAAGTTATGACCGAAAAACTGAAAACCCGGGAATTCACGAAAACCCGGATTTTGTACTTAAAAATTTTTTGTCTCTGATTTCGCTCAAAAGTTGGCCATAGGGTAACTCGACCACGCTGATTTCGAAACTGAAATCGAAATTTCCGGAAAATTTACGGATTTCGAGATATTCGCTCCGGAAAATTCCGGATTTTGAAAAATTTCTCCAAAAGTGGTCGATATGGTACACAAACGAAAGAGCTCGTCAAGCTGAACAACTTTCCTTCTTGCGACATTTTATAAAAAATGCGTCTGGCGAAAGTTATGACCGAAAAACTGAAAACCCGGGAATTCACGAAAACCCGGATTTTGTACTTAAAAATTTTTTGTCTCCGATTTCCCTCAAATGTTGGTCATAGGGTAACTCGACCACGCTGATTTCGAAACTGAAATCGAAATTTCCGGAAAATTTACGGATTTCGAGATATTCGCTCCGGAAAATTCCGGATTTTGAAAAATTTCTCCAAAAGTGGTCGATATGGTACACAAACGAAAGAGCTCGTCAAGCTGAACAACTTTCCTTCTTGCGACATTTTATAAAAATGCGTCTGGCGATAGTTATGACCGAAAAACTGAAAACCCGGGAATTCACGAAAACCCGGATTTTGTACTTAAAAATTTTTTGTCTCCGATTTCCCTCAAATGTTGGTCATAGGGTAATTCGACCACGCTGATTTCGAAACTGGAATCGAAATTTATTTCCGGATTTCGAGATATTCGCTCCGGAAAATTCCGGATTTTGAAAAATTTCTCCAAAAGTGGTCGATATGGTACTCAAACGAAAGAGCTCGTCAAGCTGAACAACTTTCATTCTTGCGACATTTTCTGAAAATGCGTCTAGCTAAAGTTATGGCACAAAATAAACAGAAAACCTGTTGTGGGCAACACATTCTTGCAGTAGCGCTAGTTATTATTATTATTATTATTATCCGTCTGTCCCCCCCCTAGATCTCGAGATTGGGAAGGGGTACAGGGGTGGTTGATAGCTTATTTTGAAGTCCTTGACTAGGACATCTCCGGGAAGCAAGATGGCTCCGATACCTTCCGGATTCCGGGTATGGTGAATCCCGGAATTTTTAAAATGGTAAGGGGGGACCAAGGCGAAATTTCAAAATCCAAAATTTGGTCAAAAATTTTTTGTCTCCGATTTCGCTCAAAAGCTGGTCATAGGGTAACTCGACCACGCTGATTTCGAAACTGAAATCGAAATGTCCGGAAAATTTCCGGATTTCGAGATATTCGACCCGGAAAATTCCGGATTTTGAAAAATTTCTCCAAAAGTAGTCGATATGGTACTCAAATGAAAGATCTCGTCGAGCTGAGCAACTTTCCTTCTTACGACATTTTCCGAAAATGCGTCTAGCGAAAGTTATGACCGAAAAACTGAAAATCCGGGGATTCACGAAAACCCGGATTTTGGACCAAAAAATTTTTTGTCTCCGATTTCGCTCAAAAGTTGGTCATAGGGTAACTCGACCACGCTGATTTCGAAACTGAAATCGAAATGTCCGGAAAATTTACGGATTTCGAGATATTCGCTCCGGAAAATTCCGGATTTTGAAAAATTTCTCCAAAAGTGGTCGATATGGTACTCAAACGAAAGAGCTCGTCAAGCTGAGTAACTTTCCTTCTTGCGACATTTTCTGAAAATGCGTCTAGCGAAAGTTATGGCAGAAAAACAAACAGAAAAACGTAGTGGGCAACACATTCTTGCAGTAGCGCTAGTTGTGTTGCCCACTTTTCCAAAGGGAAGGGCAACACTTTGTTATCGTTCTGTGCTTATTATTATCCGTCTGTCCCCCCCCTAGATCTCGAGATTGGGAAGGGGTACATGGGTGGTTGATACCTTATTTTGAAGCCCTTGACTAGGACATCTCCCGGAAGCAAGATGGTTCCGAAATTCCGGCTTTTGAAAATTCGGATTTTTCCGGATGGTAAGGGGGGACCAAGGCGAAATTTCAAAAATCCAAAATTTGGTCTAAAATTTTTTGTCTCCGATTTGGCTCAAAAGTCGGTCATAGGGTAACTCGACTACGCTGATTTCGAAACTGAAATCGAAATTTCCGGAAAATTTACGGATTTCGAGATATTCGATCAAGAAAAATTCCGGATTTTGAAAAATTTCTTCAAAAGTGGTCGATATTGGGCTCAAATGAAAGAGCTCGGCGAGCTGAGTATTTTTGTCATTACCATATTTTCTGGAAATGTTTCTAGCGAAAGTTATCGCCGCAGATTGGAAAATCCGGAATTTCCGGAAAAAACCAGATTTTCAAAAATTCGTTGAAACATGGGCAATATGGTGCTTAATTGAAAGCTCTTTGAGTCCTGGGACAGATTTCCTGAACAGAAACAGCTTAAAAGGTCTCTAGTACAATTTATACCCCAAAGGAATGTGTTGTGGGCAACACATTCTTGCAGTAGCGCTAGTTTATTGTGTTGCCCACTTTTCCTAAAGGAATGGGCAACACTTTGTTATTGGTCTGTGCTTATTATTATTATGATTATTATTATTATTATTATCCGTCTGTCCCCCCCCTAGATCTCGATATTGGGAAGGGGTACAGGGGTGGTTGATACCTCATTTTGAAGCCCTTAACTAGGACATCTCCGGGAAGCAAGATGGCTCCGATATCTTCCGGATTCCGGGAATGGTGAATCCCGGAATTTTTCGGTTGGTAAGGGGGGACCAAGGCGAAATTTCAAAATCCAAAATTTGGTCAAAAATTTTTTGTCTCCGATTTCGCTCAAAAGTTGGTCATAGGGTAACTCGACCACGCTGATTTCGAAACTGAAATCGAAATTGCCAGAAAATTTACGGATTTCGAGATATTAGACCCGGAAAATTCCGGATTTTGAAAAATGTCTTCAAAAGTGGTTGATATGGTACTCAAATGAAAGAGCTCGTCGAGCTGAACAACTTTCCTTCTTGCGACATTTTCCGGAAATGCGTCTAGCGAAAGTTATGGCCGAAAAACTGAAAATCCGGAATTCACGGAACGCTGATTTGGACCAAAAAATTTTTTGTCTCGATTTCGCTCAAAAGTTGGTCATACGGTAACTCGACCGCGCTGATTTCGAAACTGAAATCGAAATTTCCGGAAAATTTCCGGATTTCGAGATTTCGAGATATTCGATCCGGAAAATTCCGGATTTTGAAAAATTTTTCCGAAAGTGGTCGATATGGTACTCAAATGAAAGCGCTCGTCGTGCTGAGTAATTTTCATCATTACCGTATTTTCCGGAAATGCTTCTGGTGAAAGTTATGGCAGAAAAATAAACAGAAAAACCATTTGTGGGCAACACATTCTTGCAGTAGCGCTAGTTATTATTATTATTTATTTCTTGCCGTATGTGTCCCCCCCCTCTAACTTTTGATTGGCTGGACCGATCCGGCTGAAATTTTCAGGGGGAGTTGGGGGTGACCTAAAGTGCTCCCGGAAACGCGCGCAGTTCGGTACTTCCCGGATTCCGGAAATGGCGGTACCCGGAATTTTTTATAATGGTAAGGGGGGACCAAGGGAAACGTAAAAATTTTTTGTCTCCGATTTTGCTTAAAAGTTGGTCATAGGGTAATTCAACCACGCTGATTTCGAAACTAAAATCGAAATTTCCGGAAAACTTCCGGATTTCGAGATATTGGACACGGAAAATTCCGGATTTTGAAAAATTTCTCCAAAAGTGGTCAATATGGTACTCAAATGAAAGAGCTCGCCGAGCTGAACAACTTTTCTTCTTGCGACATTTTCCGGAAATGCGTCTAGCGAAAGTTATGGCCGAAAAACTGAAAATCCGGGAATTCCCGGAAACCCGGATATTGAACGGAAAATTTTTTGTCTCCGATTTTGCTTAAAAGTTGGTCATAGGGTAATTCGACAACGCTGATTTCGAAACTGAAATCGAAATTTCCGGAAATTTTACGGATTTCGAGATATTGTACCCGGAAAATTCCGAATTTTGAAAAATTTTTCCAAAAGTGGTCAACATGGTACCCAAATGAAAGAGCTCGCCGAGCTGAACAACTTTTCTTCTTGCGACATTTTCCGGAAATGCGTCTAGCGAAAGTTATGGCCGAAAAACTGAAAATCCGGGAATTCCCGGAAACCCGGATTTTGAACGGAAAAATTTTTTGTCAAAGATTTTGCTTAAAAGTTGGTCACAGGGTAATTCGACAACGCTGATTTCGAAACTGAATTAGAGATTTCCGGAAAATTTACTGATTTCGTGGTACTGGACACATAAAATTTCGTGTTTATAAGAGGAAAAATGACAGCGGCAACCCATTCATGCCAATTAGCTTGTTTTTGAATTATCATAATTCAGGAGGTGGCTGTTAGATTGGAAAACATATTTATCAAGTCTGATCACTTTACCTTCGTGTAGTCCGGAAGAATTTCTCGGAAAGGGGCAAGGCAAAATTCTTTTGGAGTTTCTGCTCTGGTCGAAAAAAATGTGGGTGCCGATTTCAGTTTCTGTGTAGAGGATTTGGTGCACACTCTTGGAAAATTAGCGTCAACTCACACATTGTGTTGTTGAACTCAGGTTTAATACATACATGACTTTTACATGACTTTCTTCTTCTTTCTCATTAATAGTCAGTCACGTTTTCTCATTGCATCAAAACTAATAATAATTTATTATGATAAAAATAACTTGAAGAAGAAGAAGAAGAAGAAGAAGAATTTTAATCTGAAATCTGACAAGAATCTGAAATAAAATATGGTGCAGACAAATAATGTCTCTTTGTCGGTTGTTGCTCCAGACGTTAGATAATTAGAGTAGTTAGACAGATACTTATGCTTTACTTACTTACTTACCTACTACTGTTCTATTTGTTTTCAGAGCTCAGAATTCGACTCGCCCATCCTGCAGGACAACGGCTGTGCCTATGAGGATCCCAGTGATCCTCGACCCGAGGCCAACCCTGTCCAATATCTGGCCATTCTAATCGAGGCCCTAGGCCTCCTGGGCCGGTTGCCTCAGGCCCTGGACCAGATACGGCATGGCATAGCCAAGGGCCTGCTGAAACTGGTTCAGCATACCAGCCAGTTTGTCTATGAATACTTTGGCCTGGGCGCCCAAAACTCTATGGGTGAGGCCAAAAATCTGAGCGAACTCCTGGCCCTTCTGTTTCGACAGTTTAAGATTGTGGCGGCCGTTCATGCTTTGAGTATTGAACAGGTAGTGTTGTACATATGTACGTATGTGAATGCGTGCAGTGGGCGGGTTCAGTGTTTGTGTATGTTTGGCCCTATAGAATGTATAAAATGTTCAGTTAGATAGTTGAACACGAAACAGGAATAGTTGAAAATTTACTCCCAAGAGGTATATACGGTACATTTCACGGAAAGAATGACTGTTGGCAAAAATGACAGATTGACGAAATTTCGCCAAAACTGATGAAAAAGAAAGTTGGCTTGGCAAAAAATTCTGCAAGAGTTTATTTCGCGAACGATTTGGTGAATGAGCTTGCTTAAGTGTAGTTGCAAAAACTATGCTCAAGATTACAGTCCACAAATGTAGCTAAATTTACTGAATTCGCCGCCCAAATTTTACTATAATATGTGAAATTTGTCAGTTTTGCCAACGGTCGTTTTTCCGTGAAATGTACTGTACCTACAATTTTGGACTCCGCGGCCGCTGTTCCTGACGCACACCACTGACACAAATCTGGCAATGAAAAGGAAAACACTGATGTCAACAGTCGTGTTCATTCAAGCTGGCACATTTTTTATTTGTTTTTCTTTACTAATCAATCGTGTATTTTCAGTTTTTTTGTTAGATTTTATCCTGTCAACTATAGGTGTACAGTGCTATTACTTTTTACGTCTTTTTTGATTTTTTCTTCATTTTTCAGTTTGACCGAGTTCGTCAGAATACTGGCCTCTCGGCCGACGATGTTCCCATCTATACGATGGTCGACGTTTGGCGTCAGATTCAGGTTGCCCTACAGCAACTCCTCAACGACTATTTGGATGTCAAAAATGCGGGGATTGTTCGGGCGCCCACCCTGGAAGCGCCCCGCAATGTGTCCTCCTATTTTGTGAAGCGCCGGCCAGCCCCTAAGGGGCGGCACAATGTGCTGTTTCGTTTTGACTGGACCAGTCATTCGGTCAACGTTGCCGAGTATACGAAGGTTGGTTGGGCGTTTTACTTTGAAACTTTGCATTGTTTTGGTTGCGCCTTGGCGGCCGAGTGGTTACGGAACTTGACTTTGGATCCGATAGTGCGAGGATCGAATCCCCGCTGCCACAAGGCTTTCACAAATCTCCTTTGAGCAGAGACATATCGGTTCACCGTGGGCTCTAGCTAACGCAGCTATCCATCTTTAATTTGTCGGTAAATGGTGCCACCATTGTGGGAATGTGACAGGAGTCCGTGTACGGCGTAAAGCCTTGAAGGGTCGGCCCTGCTTCAACGGATGTAGTCATCATTAATTGTTACACTCCTGCCTCTACGGCTGTATATCCAGGAATGAGCACCGGTACACCTTGTCCCTAGATATTCTCCAGAGGTCACCTTTACGTTTTTTATCATCTACTGTTTTGGTTAGTATTTACTGAATTGGTGTTAAGAAGAATAACGTATCTCGGATGGGTACTATACAATTTTGACACAAAAACGCATTACGTTTACCAACTAAAGGCACATAATTTTAAATCATGTAAACTATAAACGTTTGGTGAACAACGGTGAGCGGTATCTCCCGGGCTTATTCTAGGGAATTTTTTGGGAGCGGAGTCTCGGGGGGGGGGCGAGTCATTTGGACGGGGCATTTTCTAAAAAACATGCTAAAATGTTGCGCTGTTTCTATAGTAATCGGGGCACCCACTTGTGGCGGTGAAGGTCGTTTATGGGGAAGGGGCCCCCACCCCACCCTCCCCCGCCAGTAGAATAAGCCCAGACCTCAGGGTATTTTTTAGGGATTTTTTCTGGGGGGGGGGCTTCCCAAAGGTGGGCCCCCCGGGCCCGGGGGGGGGACGAAATTTTCGGGGGGGGGGGGAGATTTTTTTTGCAAAAATGAGCCAAAAATGGTATTTTTTGGCGTATTTTGCATGGTGAAACTCAACAAGTGCTCAAAGATGCCAGGAGTTAAGCTAAAAATAGCTATTTTTACAAAAAATCTCCGGCGAAGCCGGAAAATTTTTGAAAATTGGCCTATTTTTGGCAAAAATTTGGGCCTCCAAAAAATTCCGGCGGGGGGAAGCAAAAATCCCGGGAGGGGGCGATTTCGGGGGGGAAGGCATTTTCGGGGGGGGGGGGTCAATTTCGGGCCGCCCCCCCCCCCCCTGTAAAAAATACCCTGGACCTCCCGCATGCTTTTGGCTTTCTATCTGCCGAGCGAGCATCTCACAGGCTGATTACGCCGGGAAGAGTACTGTGTCTTACTCTTCCTATTATAGACTCTTGGTATCTGTATTGTTACTGGCATTTTTTTAGAATTTTGAAAGTAAAGTGGGGGGGGAGGGCTTGCCCCCCCCAGGGAAGGGGAAGTGGGGGGGCTTCCGAAAAGTGGCGGGGCGAGTCCAAGGTATAATATACCAAAATTTTAGCAAAAAATTAGCATTTTTTAGGTAAACATACAACAAAATCGCAGTTTTTAAGTTTAAATTTATACTTATAAGTCCATAAATTAGCTAAAGAAAATTTTTGAAAATTTGACCTCGAAAACCTAATTTTTCGACACTTTTGGGCGACCCCCAAAAAGTGGGGGAGGGGCTTGCCGAAAAGTGGGGGGGCTGCCAAAAGTGGGGGGTTTTAGAAAAGTGGGCCCCCCCACTAAAAAATGCCAGTGTTACAGACAGAATTGTCTTGAACGTGCTCTGCTTTTTAGGAGCAAAAACTGGCAACGGCCGTCCCCACCCTGGAATCCACGTCTGGCGACTATCCAGACCAGATCTACGTCTGTATGCCGCATCCGCAGAACATTGTGGTGGCCTTCAAGCCGCTGATGCGATTTCTTGGCGAAATTCAGATCCTGAGCAGCTCAGGCGGTGCTCCGGCCGGCGCCCTAGCCAACGGCTTGGCTGGTGATCAGAAATCCGAAACAGTTGATCTGAATGATCAACAGGTGGCCATTCTCCCGGCAGCTGGTGTCGCTGCCGGGTCGCCCTGCCTGCTGAAGGCCTTCATTGAGGAGTACGTGAAGGAGCTGTTCCTGCCAAGGTACTGTACAAACAAAAGAGAATTCTCTGTATCGCCGGTGTGTTAGAGTTTGGCCATTTGTGGCCTCAGTTTTTTTCAATTTTGGTTTCACTTTTTCAATTTTATTATTTCAATTTTTGGTGCTTGGATGCAAACGCATGGAAAAAATTGAGAACCTCCTTTTTTTCTGATGATGGTTCTTGGGGTTCTAACTTTTATCTTGACATTGGCCGGCTCGGACTGGCTTTTTCCTTGCCCAGTGTGACTTTTTCAAAAAATGCTTAAAATAGCTATTTTGCTGCTGAACTCAAACTTGAACAATTTTTATCTTTGTTTTTTTTTGTTTTGAATATTTATTATATTTATAAATATATATATATATATATAACATTATATAATATGAAAGTTTTGAATATTTACCCTCAAAACTTATTTGTTGACTTCTGGGAGAGCCGCCACGATCCCCTCCTTATAGGAAAGGCCGATTCGACGCAGACTGCTGAAGCCCTCATTGTTTAATCTAGGTTTTAAATTTTTTAATTGTTTTTCTTAGATTCCGTGCTGAAATCATTCAGGAACTGGAGCATATTGTTCAGTCCGGTGACTCCTGGATTCAGGTAACCAGCCCCGAGGAGACGAAACGTCTGGACTCCCAGGTCTGTCTTCTGGTCTCTACTGTCAAAATGATTGACCTCTGTCGCCGGGTCAATGCCATGATTGCCTCTGTGCCGTTGTATGCTGATAAGCTGGCCGAGTGTTGGCTAACGGCTTTGCAGGTTTTACTACATTTTTCTATTTTGTATCGTAATTAATAATTGGGGTGTTGTAGGTGTCTTGCTAAGTTCTGTAGTAGCAGTTTAATGTAGTATATATTTTGGCAATATTTATGTACTGCTATTCCTTCACTGAAATTTTCTGCAGTTTGACTGATATGACATATTGTGCGAAACGTTTTAGGTAACTTATTAGCAGTCTAAGTCTTGTTTTCATAGAATATGTATTCCATTGGAACCTCAGTGCTTTATACTGTTTTTTTAAGAAATTTACTGATAAGATTTTTTTAATGTTGCGTTCACAGTTCCACAAATTTAAAATTTAAGGATACTATAGTTTTCGTCTTTGAGCTAAACTGTAATGGCTACATTTCTGTCATAATTATATACTGGGGGGGTCTGTCATAATTTATTGGGGTGGGGGCATGGGCGTATCCAGGGGGAGGGTTTTGGGGGTTGAAACCCCCTCCTTTTGGGTTAACTTTTATCAATACTCCATTACAAAAAGTGCAAATTTTTGTCAAACCCCCCTCCTTTTCAGTTAATTTTAGTTAAAACCCCCTCCTTTTCAAAATCCTGGATACGCCCTTTGTGGGGGGGGGGGAACAGATTTGTAAATTGTTTTGCTTGATTTTTTATGTTCTAGGCCTATCATTCGGCCGCTCGCTCCGACTACGAACGGATGACCAAGTCAGTGGTGAAACAGGAGTCGGGCAGCGGCGGGGCGGACGTGGAGTGGCGTAAGATCAGTTCCACCTGGGCTGTGGACGAGGACATCAGTCGCCTCCTGAAATCCTTGCCGAACTGGCTGATCCTGATGGAACAGGCTCGGTAGGTTAGATAATGATCTGATATCCTTTTGTTCAGATTTCGGACTGTTCAACTTTCCAAATGATATTGAAATTCGGAAATCTCCCCACTAAATCTAAAGTTTTGCGATAAAACTCAACTTTTCGGTGTGCATGCTAGAAACTAGCGCTATTTTTAGCATTTTTTTAGAAAAGTTTGCGCCCCTCCTAAATTCCTTGCCCCTCGGACTTTTGGGCCCTCCTCCAAGAAAAAATCCCTAGAATAAACCCAGGGAGGGAATCTTCCCTTGTTCTGTTCATTAACCTGCTTACCAGCCTACAGTTGAGCCAACACAAGCCATAAAGGAATTGCTATCCAATCCAAACTACAGTGTGCGTAGTCGAATTAATGCATCATAAAATATGGACCCTGTATAAATTAATTAATTCCACGTTGATTAATTAATAAATTAATGAATTAATTCTACGTACCTGTTTCAGGTCAACCCTGACACCAAACACCCCGTTTAGTCCACCCAACGCTGTGCTCATTCATCAAGAAAGCACGGCGGATATTCGTGAGCGAAATCGTCGCGAGAGTGAAATTCTGATCGGAAATCTGGGGATGCAAAAGAAGATTGAAGACTGGGAGATTATTTCGGATCTGAACCAGCTGAAGCTGTTGGCCAACATTCATGAAAGTTTGGAATATTTTGCCACCAGTTTTCGCCAGATGCTTCAGGATTTGCCGCCTGGCGTCTATGCCAAGTTGAAGGCAACCAAGGTTACCTTGGTAAGAAAGAGTCACTTTAAATACTCTTGTCTTGCTTTAACTGAGAAATATGCTTATTTTGGAAAAGTAGGACTTAGGCTAGACATAACCATTTTTACGAAAAAATCTCAGGCGAAGCCGAAAATTTTTTGAAAATTAGTCTTTAAAATTTGGGCATCGAAAACATCCAGGTGGAGGAACAAAAATTTTGGGAGATGGTGGATTTTGGATTTCAAATTTGGTGGATGGATGTATTTCGAGGGGTGAGATTAGTTTTGTATTAGTAACCTTGCCAACGCTTCTCCCCCATCAAAATATCCTGGAATCGACAATCACTGTTAATGTTGTCTTTGTTCTTTAATTCATTTCATTTCTTCAGGCTCCCGAGCCAGAGGATGCTACGGCACCGACTGCCGCTAGCGGCTTGGCCACCATTCGACGCCTGGTTCACACGCCCACCATCCTGGACGAGCTGGAGGCCCATCTCCTTGCCCTGGACGAAATGAGCTCCACCTGCCTACTCCTACTCCACCTGGAACTGCGAATGCACTGTTTCTACTACCTGTTGCCGATTGCTCGCCAGACCTCGCATATTCTGGGCGGCTATCAGGCTCAGGAGGTAGACCCGCTGGTGCTGAACCTGAATCGGAACCTGGTTCAGCTGGATGAAATTTTGAGGGTATTTTAGTTTTTATTATTTATTTTAAATTTTATGAAAGTTCACATAGCTGCAGATCAAATGCTTTAACCTACGCATCAATTTGGTTTGTGCGCTGCTAGTGTGTACACATTTGACCAAAAGTTGTAGCTTGGAAATTAAAATGCCATGTCAATATGGATAGTCTAGATAATTTTCTTCAGTGCAGGCAGTTTTGCTACTGTTTTGATATTTTGACTTGGCTTTCCTGGAGCGGACTAAACAACATTTCCCAGCTGTTTTGGTTTAATGGCGCCAAATTGTACTACTATATTGCTGTCTTTTTTCCTATTTTTTTAGTCCAACCTACAATTGCGAAAGGTACGCTACGTCTTTGAGGGTCTGGGTCATCTGGTTTCGGCTATTTTTATCAACTCTTCGCATCACATCACTCGTATCAATGATAACGGGAAAAAGCGTATGTGTCGCAACATCTATGCTATTCAGCAGTGCCTGTCTAATATCACTGGAACCCGGGAAAGCGATCTGGATCATGCCCGAAACTATTTCGAACTGCTCTACAAAACGCCGGACGAAATTCTGAACAAGATCCTGGAAAGTGGACCGGAATTTACCGAACTGGAGTATAACTATTTACTGGGTCTGGCTGTTCGATCTCATCCTATGTACAGCGCTGAGCCTGGTGCTCTAGAGTCACGAATTAGTAGACTGCGTGAAATTATGGCGGCAAGATGAAATAGATTTGAGTTATATCTTCTGCTGTATATGATCCAGAGTACATAATAAGAGTGTGACAGCTGGCAGGTTCTCTGTTATCAGCTGCAGAGATGAAACCGGGTCACTATTTACTGACCCGGTGACCCGGTATTTTTGAAAATTCAGGTTTAAGCTTGCAAAAAATTAAAAATAATTTATTGGGGTGCGGTGAGTGTTTTTACCATTTTGGACATTTTTGACGACTAAAATATTAAGTTGGGTAAAAGTTTTGCTTTCCTTAAGGTAGTAGCTTAGCTTAGTACCTTAAGTGAATATTGTAAGTAAGCCGGAAAAAATCAAAAGGATTTGCACGATTTTGCACTCAATAATGTGAAGTAAACTATATAGCTTTTTGAATCAAACAACTTGGAACAAAATACTTTGCCAAGGTCATAACATCATCTAATTATAATCATAGGGTTTAACATTAGCACTTTTCTGTTTTAGAATTATATATTTTAGTAAAATATTTCATTTAGTTGTATGATTTAAGTTTCACTCACCGGAAATTCTTTGGAAATATTTTTTCGTATGGCTAGAATTCAGAGAATATGAAATAAAATCAATCACAATTGGTTCCTGAAGATATGTAGTAAGCCATAACAATTGCATACAATGCAAAGTAAAACTCAGAATTTGTAAACCTTGTTTTGCTGAGATTTTCCTTCTTACTGAGATTTGAAACCCACAGTCTGACCCTCTCCCTCCAAAAATAATAGCAGCAGCGATAAATCACTTACAGTAGGTGGAGCATGGAGCATTTTAGATTTTAAAATAAAGATTTCAGACTCTCAGGGCCCATGTAATAGTTTTCATTTTCTAGTTAAGCCCGGTTCATACTTGTCTCTATGTCTCTGTCTCTGGCCGGTTCATACCTGTCTCTGTCCTTTTGTCCTTTTGTCTCTAAGCTGTCCTTAAGAGTCTCTAAGCGAAGTTGAACAATGCTCAACTTTTTTGCCTGTCCTTAAGAGACAGCCAATCAGAGTAACGAATGATATCACGTGAGAAGTCTCTGTTACTTGAATACTTCAAAGAGATGCATCTATATCCAATTTGAAAATAAGTTTTCCACATAATATGACGTTAGCTGCCAACAAGACAATAAAAATGATATTGTATTGTTCCAATTTAAATTATTTAGTTCGTTTTTAACTACACCAAGTGACCAATGAAATTTGAACTTGTTGTCACGTGACCGAGTCTCTGTGCTTTTGTCCTTTTAAGTATGAACGCCTTGTCTCTATCAGTGTAGAGACAAAAGGACAGAGACACAGAGACATAGAGACAAGTATGAACCGGGCTTTAAGATTCAACGCAATCATTGTAGTTTCAAACCTAGATCTAAGCTTGACAGGACATTACTAATATTATGAGGACACTACAACAGCGACAAGCATTTAAAAAACTACACGAACACGATTAAGTTAAGAATATTTCTATTGCTAGTTTTTGAGTAATTATTGAAGTTTTCAGTTGGCAAAAATTGGTGAAACTTTGAAAAATATCCTATAACAGCAAAAAAATCCTACAATCAACAAGACCGGGTCAGAGCTCCTGACCCGGTGACCCGGTCCATATAGTGACCTGAACTGACCCAGTGACCCGGTTTCATCTCTGATCAGCTGCAGGTACATATTCTGCACGCTAACGGCTGACCCCCTCCTCCTCAAACGTGTGCCTAGTGACCCCCTCCACAAATCAATACCCAGTACACGTTTCTGTACGTTTACTCGCCGTATCTTTACGTGTTAAAGCTCGAAAACAACGCCAAATTTGTCTGCTTCGAGCTTTAGAACGCGCTAAGATTTCCTTTGAAGTGAGCATACGTACACGTTTGTGGGGGGTCAGCCGTTAGCGAACAGAGAGCTGGCTAGCTGTCACACTCTTAACTATTATGTACTCTTGATATGATTAATATTCTTTATTAATATTTATTTATTGTGATAATAAATGTTTATTTGTACGTATTTATATTGGTCTACTTAAATAAAGAGCTGTTGGCAGATTTTCAGGAGTCAGCTTACTGGTGTTAGAAACAGTGAATTGGAAGTGTTATGCAGTAGCTGATTTCAAATCTAAAAGTATTTTGTGTTTGAGGAGCCTGGCAATCGGTCGAGGTTTACTCCCATCAGACTGTGTGGGCTGGCGCGAAAGCGTCTTCAAAAATGTCACTACAGTTTGGGAACGAATTCCAACTTAAGCTTGGTTCGATTGTGCCCGGGTGGCTCAATCGGTAGAGCGTTGGCCTAGACAGCCAAAGGTTGTGGGTTCGATCCCCACCTCGGGCCCGAATTTTTCGGGTTGGAGGTGCTGTAGTGACAATCTTAGTTTCGTTTGTTCTTTCATTTAGCTTTGTATTACTGCAACTGAAGAAAAAATGTTAATGATATAGAAACTAAGCTACAAATTAACATTTGTTCCAAAATGTGTTCTCTGGAACACATTTATAAAATACAATTTTAAATGAGCACTAAAACGTTAAATTTGGTTAGTTAAAATTAAAACGTGAAATTGTATTAACCATGCATCATTTTGGTAGAGTTTTTCAATTTTATCGACAAACGTCCTGAAAAGTTATTGCTTGAAAACCTAATTTTTACCGTATTTTCCATTTTTTTATTCATATGTCCAAAATAGCCTTGGATTACAGGAATATGTGCGAATTTAGCAGAATTTGTTTTTAGACCCTTAGGAAGATTTCGGAATTTTCGGCAGTTTTTCATTTTTGCACTAATAATTCAAAAAATTCAACTGTTCTGAAAGCAATTTAAGCATTTCATATTGAAAACATCCTTGGGTAGTATCCTACTAAAATCAGGTCACCACTTTAGCTAGTCCAATAACCATGAAATCATGCAACATGGTTTGGGTGAGGTGAGAGGGAATTCCGGAAACGATTCAAAGTCATTTTTATACGTATATACCTATTTTATTTTAGTTGTCGGAAACAGGTTTTTCATGTGAGCTACGATACATGGGAGGAAATTAATGTACACCAATGTCCAAAAGCTTGCCTGTAAGATTTGTTATCATTGCTAGTTTTTATCAGAAAATTTCCTTTTTTGCGTCTCAAAATTAGTTTTTTTATTCCTTTTTTCTTGGAATGGCCGCGCAACAGCTTTGAGTGTGCAATGTGGTCAGTATGTTCCAGAAATCTCTCGAACACCTACAAATACTAGGGGGTTGATGTTATCAAGAGTACATAATAACTAAGAGTGTGACAAGCGTCAAGCTCTTAGTTATTAAGGCTGGTGACATCATCTGCACGATAACGGCTGATCCCTTACACAAATTAGACCCCAGTGACCAGAGTTGGCGCCGGGTCCGGGTCCAACTTTAGGGCCCGCGGGTCCGGATCCAATATACTGAAGAAACTGGATTTTGGTAGATTTGGGGATGTTAAAACATTACAATTTGTTGTATTTCTAATAAAAGGTTGGTGGAACCGGTGTGTTAGGCATTGAGATACAATGTTTAGTTGTCTAGCTGATCTATGCTGCTCTGCTGGGCTAGAAAAACAATATATATATATATATATATATATATATATATATATATATATATATATATATATATATATATATATATATAGAGTAACTAGAATTGGAAGTAGAAATATGACAACTCGAATTGATAGGTAAGTTAGCATAAAGTTTTGCAATGTAGGCAAAACTTAATCTAAAGTCTGACCAA
Organism: Trissonchulus latispiculum; assembly: GCA_030248195.1. NCBI lineage: Eukaryota > Metazoa > Nematoda > Enoplea > Enoplida > Ironidae > Trissonchulus > Trissonchulus latispiculum. The sequence continues at coordinate 19,818 of JASAND010022331.1, forward strand.
AAATTCTTGGAACCGAAATGTGAGCGGCTGTCCTGAGTTATCATTTGAAGGTAGCCTATATAATGTATATATTTTTAGAATCCTCAGGAACCCGAGATTTCGAAAATCCGAAAAATTCCGAAATTCCGGATTTCATTCACGGAAAATTGAAAATTTTTAATTTTTCGCCCCATTTTTATCGCAATCAATATTTGGTTCTCACAGTCGAATAGAGCTGGTCCCGCTACACATTTTTGCTCCTAGAAGCTTTTCACGAAAATGCACCCAATTTCCGGAATTCCGGGTTTTCTAAATTACCGGATTTTAAAAATTTCCTCCAATACCCTCAAGATGGGTATCATTCGAAAGCTCTTATCGGGCTGAACAACTTTTGTAATAGGACGAACTCGTGAAAATGCACTCAATTCCCGGAATTCGCGAAAACCGGATTTTCCGGATTTTAAAAATTTTCTCCAATACCCACAATATGGGTATCATTCGAGAGCTCTTGATGAGCTGAACAAATCTTGTAATAGAACCAACTTGCAGAAATAAGCCTAGTTCTCGGAATTCACGAAAAACTTCCAAGCTAGTGTGAAATCCGAATTTGTGAATTCCGGGATTTAGGTGCATTTTCCGACATTGGTTCTATTACAAGATTTGTTCAGCTCATCAAGAGCTCTCGAATGATACCCATATTGTGGGTATTGGAGAAAATTTTTAAAATCCGGAAAATCCGGTTTTCGCGAATTCCGGGAATTGAGTGCATTTTCACGAGTTCGTTCTATTACAAAAGTTGTTCAGCCCGATAAGAGCTTTCGAATGATACCCATCTTGAGGGTATTGGAGGAAATTTTTAAAATCCGGTAATTTAGAAAACCCGGAATTCCGGAAATTGGGTGCATTTTCGTGAAAAGCTTCTAGGAGCAAAAATGTGTAGCGGGACCAGCTCTATTCGACTATGAGAACCAAATATTGATTGCGATAAAAATGGGGCGAAAAATTAAAAATTTTCAATTTTCCGTGAATGAAATCCGGAATTTCGGATTTTCGAAATCTCGGGTTCCTGAGGATTCTAAAAATATATACATTATATAGGCTACCTTCAAATGATAACTCAGGACAGCCGCTCACATTTCGGTTCCAAGAATTTTTGGTCAGACTTTAGTAAACAAGCTCAAGGACATTGTTTTCAAATACAAACCATCAAAAATGCGTTCACATTCTTTCCTCCAAAGCACTCGTAACTTGTCCGAAGGACAGTCTCACACTGTCTATGAATTATCACAAAACTGCTATTGCTTTTGTTAGCTCTAGCACTCAAAATTTTCGTGAGGCGTAAAATAAGTTAACCTAAATCTTATCATAGGTTTTAATTCGCGACTGGGCTATTACAGTAGTAAAGTTGCAGTGAAATTTTAGAATGCAGTGAATTTTTGAAATGCAAACTGGTTCGTTTTTTAGAACCGGGTACCCGGGTCTGGGCGGGTCCGGGTCCGGGGGCAGGTCCGCAAATTTGGACCCGGAGCCAACTCTGCCAGTGACCCCTCCCACAAATGAGTACCTAGTGCCAGTTCCTGATAGAATGTTTTGGCTTCAACACATAAACATACAAGCGAGTGAGCATACACAAATGTGTACTAACTACTAATTTGTGGGGGGGGGGTCACTGGGGTCTAATTTGTGTAGGGGTCAGCCGTTGCCGTCCAGATGATGTCCCCGGCCTTCATAAGTAAGAGTGTGACGCTTGTCACACTCTTAGTTATTATGTACTCTTGATGTTATCATAGCCTAAAAAAGGGTTAAGTCACAAACCTAGATTAGCTTTGCTATCTTTAGCACATAAGGATAACCCCGAATTAACCCGGGTTTAGGCTTTGAAAACATCGGCCCCTGAAAATATGTTATTTATATCTAGTTCATTTTCTCGCGTTTTTCTGATTGTTATTATTACAATGCAAAGCTGCTGCTGCACACGCCATCTTAAATCCTAATGACAAGTTTATTATGGAACATAGGGGAAGTTAAACAAACTAATTAGGTAGTTTAACTCGTCCAGTTCAGTATTTGGTATATAAATCTTATAACCATGTGCTCGCAAACATTGACTATAGAAAACCAATTTGACTACGCTTGATTACGAGAAAGTTCCCATCAAAGATTTTTAAACTTAGGGCTTCATTTTTAGAGGCGATAAAAATATTAACTTGGTGTTTAGTTTTTCTTAGATTTAGTTGCAGTCAATTATGGCGGTCCAATCTGTCGCTGTCCAACGGCTATCTATGCTACTGATTACTGGAACTTGTTCCCCTTGCAGTCTTCGTTCTGCTTCGTGTTTAGTTTCTCGTCTTTCCCCCGTTCAAAAGTCACTCCCCCTGACAAGTGAGTCTACAGGAAGATGGTAACGTAAGGAATAAGTTAAAGCTTTTAAGTATATTGTCGTTCAATTATTTTGTGTGTGTGCGTGTGTAGAGTTGGTCAATTGATCAAATTAATTAGTTTTTAATCTTCATATTTCTGGAACCGTTACAGTACCTGGCAATTGGCATCCACACATTGCGTAATTTTAAAGTCGGAAATGTTATGAAGACTTCTTTTTATAGTAGTATATATAGCTTTTTGTATTGGTCCCAGGGCAGGCTTGCAGACGAAATCATTGCCGGACGAATAGTAGTGTAGTATATCAAATAGGATTAGGTCTAAATGTGGATTAACGAAGGACTCAGTATATACTGGTTTACCATTCAAAAATTAGACTTAGTCCTCAGCAGCTAGCTATTCCGCAGTAAGTCCTTAACTTATTTGGTGCAGTCCAACAGGAATAATCATGGTAAACGCATTAAATGTTATGCTTAAGCCATGGGCGTATCCAGGGGAGGGGGTTTGGGGGGTGAAACCTCCTCCTTTTGAATTATATTTAATCGATATATACTCCATTACAAAAAGTGTAAAATTTTATCAAACAAAACCCACTCCTTTTCTGTAAATTTTTGTCAAAACCCCTTCCTTTTCAAAATCCTGGATATATACGCCCCTGGCTTCAGCAGCATATTATTCTCGCTTTCTAAGCCATATCCTTTTGTTGTAAAATTAAATTGTCATTTTTCTACGACTGACTTTTTCTCTACCTTGACTTCAGGTGTGATTGTGTCGAAACGATACGCAGGTCATAATAAATGGTCCAACATTCGGCATACCAAGGCTGCCAAGGACGGCGCCCGGGCATCCATGATTGGCAAAATGTGCAGGAAGCTTGCTCTAGCAATTCGAGGTATATATGTATGTGTTTTATAAGAAATGTGTTGGCGTATGATTGAGTGTAGCTTTCATTTGTTCTTATAATACTATACCATGGCTCCTAATCGACACCAAGAAAAAATAGGATGCGTGGTATGTATGTATCCCTGTTTATGATGTTTACTATTATAGCGACTCGCCGGGCTTGCCTTCGACCCTGACCTCTTAACCGGGGGGGGGACTGAACTACGGCTAAATGTTTAGAAGTTTTTAGTGTTTTGGCTGTACGTTTTGCAACATTTCACGCATACAATCAATAAATACTATAAGATTGCCACATGCCTGAACGAAAGCTACATCAATAATGTTTGTATATGAATACCCGATTTTTATGACCAGTTTAATATTTTAAATTGAGCGACTGAAAGGCCTTTGATTCCCCGGCCTCATTCTTGACTGCAACCGAGAGCTGACCCCCGGGGTGCGGCCTTGCTTAGATTTGACAGTAACAACATTATTATGATGATGATTTCCCACAATATTCCGCGCCGCGTACAGATCATTTGTTCTTACAGAGTTGAGTCCTCCCAACATATTGATTGACTTAAACATACGTATGTATCTTATCAGCTTTTTCTTTTTTACTTTTGCTGTCTTTTTGTTTTGTTTCAGCCGGGAAAAGCACCAATCCAGTTGCCAATGCGGAACTGGCCAAAGTGTTGGAAGAGTGCCGGCAGAAGGGCGTTCCAAAGGACACCATTCAGCGACAGATTGATCGAGCCAATGTACGTAATGTAGCCCATATAGGATGCATCCATTGAAAGCTGGTTTGCGTTTGTATTGGGGGGGGGCAGGCGTTTATTTTTTCCTGGACGGAAGGGTCCCCCCCCCATTCTCCCAATCAGCGACCTCCGTGAAGCCGAGGACTTCCGACGAGTTTCCAGTGAAAGCCCCCATAAATTCAGCCTTCCCCCTTATTGCTTTAATAGTTGGTCCATCTTAGTTGAGCTTTCCCACGTCGGTCCAGGAAAACGAAGAAGACGATGAAGCCCCTCCATCGCATATAGATCGCCAACAAATACACCTGCCCGCCCACATCTGGGCTATTTTTACTGATAGGGTACCCATTCGGCGACCCCCCCCCCATTCGAGGACCCCCTCCCATGAAATGCTTCTCCACTAATTCCGACCTCCCCCCTAACCCCATACAGTTGCCAAATTTTACCATTTTTACCATTAATTTTCAGAGAATTTTCGATATTTTTTGCAACATTTTCAATATTTTAGAATAAGAACCACGTTAAAATAATCATTTTTAGATATTTTCAGCAGTTTCAACAAAAAACGTTATCATTCTAAAATTTTCAAACATATGTCCCCTATATTTTGGGTGGTAGTTTTAGTCCCCGATCTTCAATGCGGTGGGGGGCATAAAGACCCCGTCAATTTTGGCTTAAATTTAAGAGAGCACGTAGGTATTCTCCTGATATTTTTTCTTCCCCTTTTCCGGCATTTTTTTGTGTGCTGAAATGCTTACCAAAAAGCAAATAGGCAAAAACGTTCCGGAATTTGTTTACCTAAGAATCACCTATTTTTAGCATAAATCCAGTCATTTTTGAGAAGGTTTAGCGTTCCTCCATGCAAAATACGCCAAAAATATAAAATTATTTTTCTAAAATTTCTCCTCCCCGTGATGTCCCCCTCCTTTAGAAAAACCCTAAAAAGCATACACTGCCCCTAAGTGTGCTGCTGCATATGATCTGAATAATTTGGGTTTTGAGATTTTGTAATTTAAATTTCAAATCTCATTTGAAATCTTCCTTCGCGGTTTATTACTCTTTGTTCTCGTCAGGAAGTAGGTTTGCTTTGTTCTTTCAGTAAGTCGACACATAAGTCCCCGTGGACTTAGAAATTTCTAGATAAATAAGAAAAGTCAGTTCGTTACTCATTGGACAGGTTTCAATTTTTGGACCTCATTACGCATTTTTAATTTTGCCTCAGATAGCCAAATAAATTTTGCTAACAGTCGATTAGTCTTGTCCAGCAAGTTTTGCAGTTTTTTGCTCTAAGGTTGAGCACAGCTGTCGTTTTATATGCAGATTGCAGTTTTTGTTTTATTTTGATATTGTGTCTACTGACAGTTTGTGTTTTAGAATAAGGTGTTTGAGCAACAGTACGTTGATCTGAAGGCACCAGGTGGAGTTATTCTGATTGCCGAAGTGATGACAGACAATATTAGCAGGACAAAATCTGAAATTTGAAAGAGTCTGCGCAAAGGCGTCCCAGGGTTGGTATGGCCTGTGTTCTCCTTGTTTCCTTCAGTAACTTTGCATTACTCTATTCCAAGAGCATGATGGAAATAGTAGTCTATACTTGCACTTAGATTTACTGGCTTACGTCTAGGCCAAAAATTGATGGGAGGGCCGAAGAAGAATGGGGCATATCTTTTTCAAAACACTTTTGCGAATTTTTGTGCGTTTTTGTGTAAAGTGCTAAAAAATCGCTAGAAAATGACTAATTTTGGGTGTTTTTAGGCTAGAAAATCGGAATCGGAAATCGGAAAAATGTTTGAAAAGTTAGGGTAAAAATAGTAAAATTTGGCAATTTGTCGACTTATGGGGGAAAGTTCGAAATTTGCCGGGGTGGGAGATCGAAATTTATGGGGGGAATCCTCGAATTGGGTCTTCCGAATGGGGGGGGGCCAGTAGAGGTAAGCTACATTTAGGGATTGTGCACACATGATATTTATTGATTCTTAATGGCCGGCCTCTAAGTACCACCCCTAAATGCCAACTTTGGTTTGACGATAGGTGTCAAAACTGACTATTGCGTTGAATAAAGGATATTAATGAGAGTTGGGCTGACTAATACGATGAGATGATTTACTACGTATTAAGATACAAGGAAGACTAATTGTTTATTTTGATTTGCTAAAATTTGGTTCAGTATCTAACCTAATTTTGAGGATTAAATGTATTTTTCAGAAATTATTTTTGCCCATTGTTTTAGAATTGAGGCCGCCGAGCCTGGTGTCAGAAACCTGTTTGATCACAAGGGTGTCATAGAAGTAGCGCAGAAGCCTCAGCCCGAACCTGCTGACGAAAATGGTACCGCTCTTCCTAAGAAGTCGTTAAGCTTGGAGGAGGCTGAAACCATTGCCATTGAGTTGGACGCTGAGGACGTGCAGGAAGTGCAGGAAGGGGATGGCGGCGCCGCTATTATTCAGGTGGCGTTTTTGCTGTTTGCTTTAGCAGTAGCAGCTTGTTTTCTGTATGTTACATTTTCCTGACACCACTCATATGTATTTTGCAGGCTAGTTTCTTTATCTGTACAAACCTGTCAGCGTGGACTCAACTATGTATTTTACATGCGACGAAGGACCAGTTTTTTAGTTCCTATTGTTTAGTTTCGTTTATTGCAAAGTCAGATTGCTTCCACTTGAACACAGAGCCAGTGAAGGGAATCATCACTTTCTGATAACAAAATCAGTTTTTGCTATTTTTAGTTCCTAACAGACCCCTTATCAGTGGATCAGATTTCTCGCCAGTTGGAGGAACGCGGCTACGAAGTCCTCAGCTCTGAGGTTTTGTTTATTCCAAAGCTGAAAACGGAGCCCACGCCTCAGATCCATCAGCTTGTCAGTGCGGTCTATGAGAAGCTTGAAGATCTAGACGAAGTCAATAGGATTTTTGATAACGTAGCTGTGGCGAATTGATTGCATTTTTAGTCTCTTTTTACTGTGTTATTGGAATGAATAGCTAATATCAAGTCAATAGATGTTTTTCGATGTATGTAGCTAGGAAATTGTATACTATATACGTTGAGACTCCCGCCATATACTTTGTCGTGGTTTGGTCGATTGGGTGATTAAAGATACCGCCAT
>JASAND010022332.1:0-21613 GCA_030248195.1 Trissonchulus latispiculum
CGGCCCCCAATTTGTAAGCAGCGAGTTCAGCACATACATGGATTCTAAAGGCATCAAACATCTCCGTATTCCTGTTTATAGTCCACAGACTAATGGAAAAGTGGAAGTTTTCAACAGGTACTTAAAGTTTGGATCGCAGACCTGGACAAAGACGGTGCCGTGGAAAAGACATATCAGACAACTAGTCCAGTCCTACAGAGCAACTCCGCAGGAAGCAGGCAAGAAAAGCCCGGCCGAACTGTTCCACGGCTGGAAGATGCGCCTTGCCTTCCAGCCTGCTAATCCTACTCCGCAAGATAATCCACGAAGGACTCAGAACCCACCGAAACAAGCTGCTCCCAGGCCTCGAGCGATCACAGTCACTAACCGGGGCCCGTACAAAGTTAGTGACAAAGTGCTTGTCCGGAGACCGCCAGCTCAAGTCCTGAAAGGTCAGTCTCCTTGGTCGAGACCATTGAAGGTAAAGGCTGTTCTTGGGGACTACACCTATTTGTTGTCCAACAACCAGGTGTGGAACGCGCGCAAAATGCGGCGGCATTGCACCCTAGAAGGAAGCCCAGACGAGATCTGCGATGTACGGACACCTGCGCTTCGGCGGTCCACAAGAACCCGGAAGCCTCCAGACAAGTACTCTCCGGGCTAAGCCTCATCAGAAGGGAAGATGATGATATGAAGCTTAATGTTATAAAAGTTAAGAGTCACTTAAGATCCTAGAACTTAGAACAAAAAAGTTCTACGCCCAGTATCCACCCTGTCTGAACTAACATTATCTTCAAGTCCATTGTGATATCGTGAAAGAACAACTAATGGGCACAACTACCGGCAATATATTAGCAGTGCATTAAAGTCCATATAAGCAATCATACTGACAGGATAGTTCATTTTGACTATGGTAGTATAGTTATAAAGCTTCACTTCAAGAAAGACAATGAGGACGAGGTATCATCCAGAAACCGTTGAAGACTAGCACCTCCATCTGGTTCAGAGAGGATCGGGTTTCTATGCCGGTCAAAGGTATCAGAGAGGAGATGGGCTTTGTAGCCTCCTTCAGATATTGGTCGTTTCATTTGCCCAGTAGTACATCGTGTAGGTTTAGAGGCGGGTGCCTTTCAGACAGCAGGAGAAGTAGCTCGGGATTACCTAAGCAGAGGTGAAGATCCAAAGGAATCACTTAAACGGCATGGTAACGCAGTCATTGGACGCCTCCTAGAGAATCGTGGGAAGGCAATACAGCAAAGTGAAGGTATCGGATCAAGACCATATCGACGCAAAGTTAAGAGATTGAATCGTGACATTTACAGCCCATAAAAATCCACCGTATACCAATCCATTACTTAATTTTAATATACTGTTATGGCTAAGCAAGTTGATGAAAAGTCTATGCCTTGCTTTTAGTCCGAAATGGATCTCTTCTCACTACCTCCTACTCAGGTCAGTGTGGAGAGTGCTTATATGACATATCCCTTAAACTCTGTTACCAGCAATGGACCATACCTGTTTCTAGTACCAAGAGATTCTTACATGCTTGACTTGAATCGAAATTACTTTTACATAATGTTAAGGATTACTAGCACTGACGCAAAGGCAGTTGCAAAGGCAGCTGACGACAGTATATCAGTAGCACCTGGAGACTATTGCGAACTGGAGAGGAAGCAAAGACATCTCACCTACAGAGCAATCTATTTGCAAAAGACAGTGACTTTAACGATATCAGCACTACGGCATCTAAGCATAGAGGAATTCCATTGGCGGATGGTCGATATGTAGTGGTTGCAGGACCTTAATACATTGTGACCTATTCAAGCAAGAAAGATGCCTTCTGAGTGAGTGCCAGTTGAGTCTGGAATTACATCGTACAGTAACGACATACTACTACAATCAGCAACCAGTGGTTACAAACTCGTTGTGAAAGATATACAGTGGTATGTCTGAAAAGTCAAACCTTAGGACTCTCTTACCATGGCAATTAAGGGTGTACTAAGAGATCATGAGAACGACAAAGTATCCTATCAGAAGGACTAAACTGGTTACCATGTATATCCCACCTAGAGTACAGACAGTAGTGGAAAGTTCTATATTCAACGGTCAACTTCCACGCAGAGTCCTTGGCAATGGTAAAATTAGAGGCATTCAATAGAAGCCTGGGGGGTGTTTCCAAAGATTCTCCTAAGTCTGCTTTTAGGAGTTGATTTAGGAGAATACTTAGGAGCGTCTTAGGCATGCGATGGTCAAAAGAATTCTCCTAAGTTTACACTGGCATTCTCCTAACATAGCCTGACTTTGGAGAAAAGTTAGGAGCGGGGGTACCCACTCCTAAGTTAGGAGAACGTTTTGAAACGTCATTCTCCTAACTAACTACCTAAGCCCAATTTAGGAGCGCTCCTAAGCTTAGGAGCGTCTTTTGAAACGCCTCCCAGAAGCATAACCCTCTTGAATTCCAACACTGCAATGTTATGTTAATGAGATTGCCCTAAAGTATGGTGATGACTTTGTGCCCAAACAACCGATGAAGACGGCATGGGACAAGTTTCAGTACACAACGCCTTTCATATACATCTACGAGGGTAATGATATGAAAGGGTCAACTAAGGGTGCAGATATTTCTTAGGAAGACTTTGCCAAGGGATACACTATATTTGCCTTTGACCTAACACCAGACAGTATTGATACAGGGGCGATGCAACCCATCAAGGAAGGAGACGTATCACTAGGGATGCAACTAGAAAAGGCCTTACCAACGGCAACTTATCCTCAAGGTGTTGAAATCATTCTATACGGTGAATTTGATAATCTCATCTCAATAGACCACAACCGAACTCCATTCTTTGACTGCGCACTATGAACATCCGCGAGATCCTCGAGTCTTTAAGGATGGATTGCAAAGTTCGTCTCCTTGGAGTATTTTCCAGTGGTCAGCTACCACCACCCAGGATGTCTTGTTGCCAACACAGCGTCATCGGATAAGGAGGGAGAACGCTGGGTTGCAATGTGGCTAAAGGATAATGGGGTGGAATATTTTGATAGCTACGGATTACCACCCCTCCTCTTCATGTCATTCATTTGGAATGGAGAGTTACAATGTAATCTGGTTCAGCTACAAGATTTTACTACAGATGTTTGTGGAGAGTACTGTATATACTTCCTTCACCACCGGGCTAGAGCCAGATTAATGGATTCAATCATGAAATATCTTAGGCGAAGAAGTGACACTAATGATAACATTGTCAGCACCTGTGTTGATATTAGACTACGAGTGACACTGGAACCCACACCTTGCTGTCAGAAATCCCATAAAAACTCAATAGGATTTCAGTAGACGTAGAGAACCATGTTGTTACTACTAAGCCTAATCGCATTTGTGTCATCCTTAGACATAACAGAGGCAGAATACGGTATTGAATTCACAACTCACAACAATATTACCACCGTGGTAGAAAGTGATCACCTGTACCGTAGAATGGAGGACTGTAGTCTACATCTATGTCGTGAGGGTGGTCTAAGTCATCGATTTAATGCCTGTCCCTATTTTAAATGGGACCAATGTTGGGAGAACCGATACGACACTGACAGACTTTGTGTATACCTTTTTCAAACAAAATGTACTCCTAAACTCATGGGCTAATGGTAAATGTAAACTAATGTGTTTGTTGCTTCATGAAGTTCAATGAGTGTTACATTTCTTTATCACCAACTTATTCTTTTTGGTTCACCTAGCTTTTAAGTTTGCCTTGCTACTAGCTTCATAACTAACTCTGTAAGCCGCTTTATTTATACATACACATTATCCATGTACGTACAATACTATAACTTTTCAACCAATAGGAAAAGTAAGCACATAAGGTTTCTTCCAATCTTTCATTAGGTAGTTCAATGGAATCTTCAATAAGTCACTCACAACATTCTTGTAGAGTTGAAGCTTCTTGGGGAGATGAAGGATGTTGTGCTGTTGCTTCACGGTGCTGGTGGTCGATCTGTTTGTGTAGATAAGCTTTTCTGAGGACACTGGAACTGCATTTATTACATTTGTAGGAGTCTGATTCGCTATATTGTCCCCTCTTGCGTCTGTACAGGATTTTTGATTGTGTGAAAGTCTGATAACATATGAAGCACATGTGATCATTCGTCCTGGGAAACAAGGAATCGTAATCCTCTCGATGTTGTTTCCGCACGTGCCTTACCAATGTGAACGTTTGTTGGCACACAGGACAAGTAGGCATAAATTCAGAACTAAAAACATGTATTAGCCTGTTATATCAGAATTACACAATATTATTTCATTCCGACTGAACTAATCCACTTCGTTAACTTAATACCTAATATAAAGGCAAAACCAGTTGCGCCTTGGGTTGACATCTTGTTAGAATCGCTGGTGATATTTTCTTCTCAACTTTACTTAAAAATTCAGGCCAACAAATTTATAGATCAATCAACTTTGCTTCATTAACAGTATAGGTTTCAAAAACGTAATGTTGTTGTTGTGGAGCACCTCCCAAAGATATGAACATTGTTGGGAACATTAAAACAACAATTCAATGCTAAACTGTGAACATGCCGTCTGAACACGTTATGAACATGAGCTCGAGCACACACTTTCGCTACATTTTTGTGAACAGAACATTATAGTGTGAAAATAAATCATTATAGATCATCATAGTGTAAAACTTAATACGTAAAGAATATTGAGCTCCCATATATTCTATTTATCACATTGAAGTACTTAACAATGGTATTGAACTACCATCCACAAGTTTACCTCAAAAAGTGAGAGGCAAAATAGCTTCCAGAAGTGACAGACAAAATGGTACCCAAAAGTGAGAGTCAAATCGGCACCTAAAAGTTGAGAACAAAATGGTAACCCAAAACAGAGAGCAAAACTGTCACCCAAAAGTTGAGAGCAAAAGTGTCGCCCAAAAGTGAGAGTCAAATGGTCACCCAAAAGTTGAGTCAAATCGGCACCTGAAAATTGAGAGCAAAATGGTTATCCAAAACTGAGACAAAAATGCCACCCAAAAGTTGAGAACAAAAATGTCACCCAAAAGTTGAGAACAAAAGTGTCACCCAAAAGTGAGAGCAAAATGGTCATCCAAAACTGAGAGAAAAATGTCACCCAAAAGTTGAGAACAAAAGTGTCACCCAAAAGTGAGAGCAAAAGTGTCACCCAAAAGTGAGAGTCAAATCGGCACTCAAAAGTGAGAGCAAAAATATCACCCCAAAGTTGAGAGTCAAATCACCACCCAAAAATTCTGCTCATCGCATATAAGCCTGATTACTATTTACAGTAGGAGCTAATTAGTCACTCAAAAGTGAGAGCAAAAATGTCACCCAAAACTGGGAGCAAAAACGTCACCCAAAGGTTGAGAGCAAAACGGTCACCCAAAATGTGGTATTCAATATGCCACCCAGAAACTCTACCCACCACATATAAGCCTGATTACTTTTCACAGTGTGGAGGCAAAATGGTCATCCAAAAGTGGGAGCAAAATCGGCATCCAAAAATGGGAGCAAAACTGGCACCCAATGGCTCTCAAAATCGAGAGCAAAACGGCACTCAAACAGTGCTCAATTGATTTCTATTACTACTACTGTTCCAGTAGAAACTACAGAAATCACTTTTGTACGTAGATGATAAATACAAAAGCTTTTGTAGAAAATAAAGGTTTAGTCTTGTAATTTCTACAGGACAGGTAGTGTTTAGCGGATCTTGTTTGGTACAATGGATTACAAGGTAGACCAGTATTCAATACAAATGAAACCTGTAGTTTTCTCTAGTTTAGAGGTTTACTCTAGAGGAAAGTACTCGATACTAGTGCTGGGTCCGGTTCCAAAACAACCGGTAGAACCGGAACCGGAACCGTTAGTATTTTTAGAAGCCGAACCGGTGGCTGTTGGAACCGGACCGGTTTTTGGTAGAAAATTACGCTATTGCTACAGTTATGTTTGTGTCTGCTAATAATATTAAAACAAAATTTGCGTAAAATAAAAACTTAACAGACTGATTTCATTTATTGCACATACAATTTTTTGGTTTAGAATATATGAAGTTAGTTGTACCTGTGTTCTGCAGAAGTCTCGAAAAGCATAATTCTCGTTCAACGATTTGCTCCAATTTTCTTCTGCTGTATTTTTTATCTCAGGAAAACCATCGGCCCGCAGGCTGCATTTCAATGATTAAGCTTTGTAATACAAAGAGTACATGATATAAGAGTATGCCACTAGGCACACTCTATGTTATCAGTTCAAAAACTATGCTCTGCTCGCTTACGCCCCCCCCCGCAAATCAGACCCTAGGGACCCCCCCGCAAATCAGACCATAGTGACCCGCCCCCCCCACCGCCCCCCCCCCCCCCCCCCCCCGCAAATCAGTAACGAGTCGAAACGGGGGTACGCTCACTGCCTCTATGTTTATGTGCATAAGCTCGAAAACACAAGCAGTGCGTGCGCGAATTTTGTGCCTGTTTCGAGCTTTAGAACATAAACATAGCGCTAAAAAATTCTTTGAAGTGATGGGTCTGATCTGATCAAAAGAAGCGTTTAATCACCCCAAAATGTCAGTCAAACTGGTTTATCTTGGTATATGCAAGAGTACATAATAATAAGAGTATGCCACTAGGCAAGCTCTATGTTATCAGAGCAAAAACTATGCTCTGCACCCTAACGGCCCACCCCCCCCCGCAAAACACACCCATCACTTCAAAGAATTTTTAGCGCTATGTTTATGTTCTAAAGCTCGAAGCAGGCACAAAATTCGCGCACGCACTGCTTGTGTTTTCGAGCTTATGCACATAAACATAGAGGCAGTGAGCGTACCCCCGTTTCGACTAGGTACTGATTTGCGGGGGGTCACTATGGTCTGATTTGCGGGGGGGGGGGGTCACTAGGGTCTGATTTGCGGGGGGATCATTAGGGTCTGATTTGCGGGGGGGGGGGTGGGACGTTAGCGTGCAGAGCATAGTTTTTCCTCTGATAACATAGAGCTTGCCTAGTGGCATACTCTTATAATTATGTACTCTTGGTAACACGAATTAAGCTTTGACTCAATACTGTTGAATCGATGAGCAAATTTTATTGGACGGTTTGAAATTGATCGAGGAAAGTTTTATATATTTTGACTGACAGTAAGGTATGTTGTGTAAAGTTGCGACGTTCGCTTTCTGAAAGGCAATAACAAAATTTTTGTCTGGATTGAGAATTACTTAGTATATTGGTAAGCTCTGTTATGTACCTAAAATATACTCAACATCTTACTAAAATGTATTAACAGACAAGATTTTTTAACAGAAAATATTTGTAAATAGTAAAACGTAGTCAAAATGGTTTTAAAATACTTTTATAGTGTTGTGCAGTCAATTATGTGTCATGTTTTTGTAGTTATTTTCAAAAAATCTAAAAATTGAGTGATTTTAGCGTTTTTAGTAAAACTAATAATTAGAACCGGAACCGGTAGCTAGCACCGGAACCGGAACCGGTAGCCAAGAATCTGAACCGGAACCGGTTTCAAAAATGGGAATCTGTCCCAGCACTACTCGATACGCTGATAACGCAAACTGAGTATATAAGAAGGGCGGCAGTGATCATAATTTTTGAAGACTGAAATTTTTTTAATTTTTTCAAATTTTCAGTCTTTCAACACCCCGTGGGTGAATTTTTTGTAACTGCCGCTCCCTGCCGAAAATATTTTGGGAGCGGCCGCCCCCCCGCACATGCCCCCCTTTTTTGGAATAACAGGTCGCTTCTACGTAAAATTTAAGGTTTTGTAAAAACTACAGTTTGGCATCTGATTTAGGGCCCATGTCAAGATAAAAGTTAGAACCCCCAGAACCCCCATCAGAAAAAAAGGAGGTTCTCAAATTTTTTTCATGCGTTTGTATCCAGGACTTTGATTTGTATGTGACTACGTTGCGGATCCTTTCCCGCAACAGACACTTCCGCAGACATGATATGTTTATAATACGTGTATAAGCATCACAATCATCAAATTCGTAGCAAATAACCCGGGTGTACTGGGGGGGTTCTCCTCATTTAGGGCCCATGTCAAGATAAAAGTTAGAACCCCCAGAACCCCCATCAGAAAAAAGGAGGTTCTCAAATTTTTTTCATGCGTTTGTATCCAGGACTTTGATTTGTATGTGACTACGTTGCGGATCCTTTCCCGCAACAGACACTTCCGCAGACATGATATGTTTATAATACGTGTATAAGCATCACAATCATCAAATTCGTAGCAAATAACCCGGGTGTACTGGGGGGGGGGGGGGTTCTCCTGGCTTTTCTCATAAATTTAGACTAAAATTTTTGTATATGCTACATTCAATATGCACAATATGGGTATCTATCGAAAGCAGACGACAAGAAGAACAAGTTCGTCCTAAATCTAAGCCCAGGCACCGCACACACTTTTCGGTATATCCGGACTCCAGGACCCTCAGAACTTCCAGCAAACACTTAAAACTAAACAGTGGAGGATAAAATCTCTTCGAAAAGTTAAGAACCCCCAAGAACCCCCAGAACCCCCATCAAAAAATGAAACTAAACATAGTTATAGATCAAATCTCTACAAAAAATTAAAAACCCCAGAACCCCAAGAACCCCCGTGAAAATAAAAGCTCCAAGAAAAACAAGTGGTAGATCAGAGCACATCAAAAAGTGACTTTTATCTTGACATGGGCCTGATTTAGGATTGTCAAAAATGTCGAACAAAATTGCAAGTTTCTTTAGTATTATTTACAGGAAACTCCTGTAATAAAAAATACAGGTCTCCTTAGTATTTTGTACTAAAAATTCCTGTAATTTTTACTAGTCGAGAGGCGAGAAGAGAGGTTTTTTAAATCTTAGAATTTTCTAAAATATTTGATTTCTTATAGAACCAAAGACGCTGAACAATTTTTGTCTTCAATATGGTAGTTTTAAGATTTGAAGATCAAAGCAATCTGCCGCTTTTATCACTTTAGGCGGAAAAAATTAACCAGTAATCTTAGTTACACCTTAGCCCCTAACCTTGTATTAGCTCAAAATTACGCATTTAGCTAGCTAATGAGCTCTGCCCCAACCGTTAATATAGGCTATTGTAGCTTATAGGCGGCAGGTTTCTTTGATATCATGACTTTAAAACGCCTGTACAGATCGCACATAAAATTATCAATATGTGGTTCAAGAAGGAAAATATTCAGCATTTCCAAAAGTATCGAATGCAACCAAAAAATTTCAATTTCACCCTGTCCCTTAATAGCCGAAACTGCTGTTCCTTATTATCTGGAAAAGGGCATCTCGCAAACCTGGACATAAAACCTAAAAACAAAATTATCAAAAAACAGAGACGCTACAATATTCTACGCATTTTGCTTTTTTAAATGATGTCAGGATTGCCGCATAAATCGCAAAAATGAATATAGTAGCTCAATTTATAAAAATTTTGAAAAATTTGCGAAACAAAAGTTTTTTTGAATTTAGGTAACATCTAACTCTCTTTGGAAACGTGTTGCCAAACTGAATAAAACTCCATCTTTCTCTGCTCCCCGACTGACTAGAGAAGCTTACATTACAAATCCTCCTTTGGAAAAAACTGGGCCAGCACCACGGATTGCTCCGGCGTCGATAGAAGGTAATGAATTTGTTGCTGTAGGCTCACACTTAAATAATCACTTGCCAATGTTAGAGAGCGCTATGCATGCGGTTTTTCTTCAAACCACATGAACAGTTCGGCTCGTACTTTTCGCGTGCATACTTGAATTCAGTACGTTTGATTTTTGCAAAAATGCAGTATGTAGAACATATGTTTAAATACTTTTAAGGTTGTACATGCCATCAAGGGCCACCTGGTCCGGCAGGACCACCAGGTGAGCCAGGTGCAGATGGTCAACCAGGAAATGATGGAGATTCGGGACCAGAAGGAGCTATGGTGAAGGGAACAGAAAACGTTTGCGGATCCTGTTGTCAGCCAGGTATTCCAGGACCAACTGGGCCACCAGGTGAGCAAGGATATCCAGGTGAAGTAGGTGACCCAGCCCCAGGTTCGGACGGTTTCATGACAGGCCCTCAGACATGTGTGGTTGGCGAAATAGGAGAGCCTGGACCGCCAGGACCACCTGGACCTGATGGTCCACCCGGGCCAAAGGGACCACCTGGGGAGCCGGGAAAACTTATTGTACTTAGGTGTGGTGAGGATCCTAGCCTTCCCTGTGGACCCAAAGGACCAACTGGGGCTCCTGGTCCACTCGGAGAACCTGGACCAATCGGAGGTCGCAGCATCGATCTCTGCAAAGAAGACGTAGATGAAAGTGTCCTTCGAGAGTATTCTGGTCCGTTTATCGATTGTGTTGGGAAACCTGGTCCTCCCGGTCCTCCTGGCAGCCCTGGTGAGGAGGGCCCTGCTGGTCCCGCTGGTCCTCTTGGCCCCCCCGGCCCTCTGGGTCCGCCTGGCAATGGAGGAAAATGTGATCATTGCGCTCGCCCGAGACTGGAACAAGGATATTTGCAACTACTGAAAGCCATACTTACTGACTGAATAGAATTTGGAAGAGTCTCAAACATTTGCCCTGTGCCAGAAGTCTGTATTGTCTATAAATTACATACATATATATTTCAATACAAAAATTATGACCACCAAATTTTCCATTACAGCGTATTATGGTGAAATCTTTCGCTCCAGAAAATTTCGCTGTTGATATTCTTCCGGAGGAAATTCTTCACCGGTGATATTTTTCTAGGTGGGGGAAACAAATTTCTCCGGTGAAATTTTCTAGGGGGAAAATTTCACCGTGACTCAAGATTTGATCAACACTCGTAAGTACCAGCGCACTAGGTACACACGTATGGTATTCGATAAATTTTGCTGGTATCTTGAGGGTAATCAGATGACTGCGGGCCGCGGGTAGAGGGACGCAGGTACCGAAAATGGTACCCACTTCCAACACTGAGTGGATGCCACAAGTCAGTGTTGCATGCAAAACTAACACCGGATTCAAATTTTATGGTATACTTCTATGACGCACCAAAATTCCACCCCTCTTCCGCAAAACAGGTTGAGTCCTCATGGCAAACCCTAATTTCAAGTTCTCTTGCTAAAGTGTGATTGATTAGTTGTACAAGTTTAGCTCAAAACATACGACTGATGATTACGACATGACCAAGAGTTTAGATAGACCAAGAACATGTTCTATGAACTCGTCTAAACACCCAAAACCAGGCGAGCAACCACTCAGGATCCATAAGTTTATTAAAATTATTATGCATGTTAAACTTAGCCTGAAACATCGAGTGAGACACTCGAGAAAGATTAGGCAAGTGGGATTTGTAAGAGTCAAACTCTGCCATTTTCATTATATTTCAATTAAAAGTAGGATATTTAAACAAGTTGGAATGCTGCCATACTTTTTATTTACTCAGTTCATTTTGCTGAATGTGCACAAAACTGGAAACCACAAAACAATGTTGCAAATGTATTAATTTGTGATGTTAACATTAGTCAAATCAGAAAAGACAAACACTCAAATCCTTTCACTAATATTGATTTGTCTTTAAAATTATAACAGTCCGTTCATAATACTAGTTATTAACATCTCAGTATCCTCTTTCTAGTCTAGGTACGTCACAATGGAGGCAGGATCCGGCATAACCTTTTTCTCCATAACGGCCAGGAGGCCCCCTTGGGCCACGTATTCCAGGCGAGCCTGGCTGACCTTGATATCCTGGTTGACCTGACGGACCGGGGTCCGCACAGTAAGGCCGACTCAAAGTGGTTCCGCCATAACCTCCGTATGAGGAAGAAGGTGCCGGTTCAGAGCACAGATTCTTCCCTGGAGGCCCTCTAGGTCCAGGCTGTCCGATTGGCCCAGGCTCACCAGGTTTTCCTTTGGGTCCACAAATCACCAATCCACTTTCATACCCGTTCAGTTCACATTCGGTGATAATCAGTCGACCTGGTTCTCCAGGTGGACCTTTCAGACCAATCGGTCCTGGCTCACCCATCGGGCCTGGTGGTCCGGCTGGTCCAGGTGGGCCGAATACACAGGTCGGGGGAGCTGCGCCATAGCCTCCACTGAAAGCATCCGGAGCAGGATCACCAGGTTCCCCTTCATATCCTTTAGGACCTTGGATCCCGGGAAGCCCCGGCGTCCCCGGCGTACAACAGTCTGGGCAGACATCAGCTCCTCCTATTAGCACAGTCCCGGGTGATCCAGGATATCCGTCCCGTCCTGACTGTCCATCTGACCCTGGCGTTCCTGGATCACCAGGATAACCGGCTGGTCCCTGAGCGCAGGTACAGCTGCCACCTAGAATCAGAAGTGAGCTTATGGATGTACGTGTGCGTCACATAAGTTTTAAAAGTTATGCTTTTTGCTGCATTTTGAATTTCTGTATGTAATAATCAGTGGGCGGTGAATTAGTAGGGAAAAGAAGTTATTCAATAAACAAGCAATATTATGCGAAGGAGACTCTGGTTAACACTTTCAATTTCCATTATTTTCCGGATCCTGACAATGGAGAGCTTTTCCACTACGTGTTCGTTCACTCACTTCCTCATGATGCAGCATGCTGACGGCAATAGCAACAACTAACCCTGATTTTCTGAATATGGCTGCCCTCTTCCGTAAGAATAGTAGTCTTCCTCAGGGTATGTTCCTCCTTGTGCTACTCCACCGTACGAAGAAGAGGAAATCTGACGGGAATCTCTGACTCGGACAGAACCCAAAGGCACCAAACGTTTCCAGAGGCCATTGGTTGCCGTCTATCAAAATTTGAAACAAAATATCGAACAAGTGAGGCAGTAAAATGAAATCAGTAACGATGAACGATACGATAAATCCTTTTGAATTGACACAACTTATATTATTACTTTGTCTCCCTCGTATGGTCACAGCAACGGGATCAAATTAAACTCCATTGTTCGCATCAGATAGTGCGACGTTCAAAACGTCAACTTAAAATAGGGAATCTCTGGACATTTACATTTGCATTGTCATCTTTCAAACCCCAAAAATTCCAAGGCATTGTTAAGTTAACCAAAAAAATAAAAATGTAGACGTTCCCCTAATCGGCAAGAAGCAGTACTGATTCGTGTTTATCATCATCAAAACATCAAATTTGAAAATGAAAACAAAACAGTTCAGTAATTAATTTTAACTTTATTAAGGTTATGCTTTAAAATATGAGTTGGGCTTTTATCTTTTAAATGTGGTTTTTAAACGGAAATTATGAATGCATTTGATGAAAGAAAATCTGATCGGCTGGAAATTGGACAACTAACCAGGACAGTTGGGCAATCGACCTGTGCCTGCGTAATGCAATGATCAGGTGCCACAACTATTAGTTTATTTAACACTACAGTACAATTTTGCATACCTGACAGTACGAAAATTCGTCATCAAGACGTGAATTGATTCGAAGAATTCTCATGTATCCGGCTGGCATAATTACCGATGAGAAGAGAATAGAAAAAGTGCTGAAGATGATGGAAAGAAATAGGATCCGTCTCATCTGATCATGGTCATCAAGGGATTTCATTGCTTGCCAAATGCGATATAATAGTGAAGGCTATAGATTAAGCTGTAATAATAAAAAGGTTGTGTAAATAACAAATTACGTTCATCAATGAGATACTCGGCAAGTTCCAAGCGCCAAGCTGTTGGGAGGCTTGCTGCGTCCCTGCCTGCCTACCTTAAAGGCGAAGAGTTGGAAATTGCTACCTGCGTTTTAATCCCAGACCGACGCGGCCCTGTAATGTGAGTGTAAATTATGTTGTTCGTTTATCTTTGACTAAACGAAACCACCTTAACCTAACTTAACTTGTTATCCAGTCTGTTTTAGAGAGAACACATTTAGCCACTAGGTAGCAAGAAAAATATAAGGAATTTATAGACTGTAGTTTTTATTACTCAGACGTGTAAAAGAACCCATTCGCATTTGCAGTGGATTGGGGACTGCTAATCCACTATACGTGCATTACTTCCGCATTCTCGACGGGAATGAAACTGATAATGAAACAAATAATGGAACATTTAATATATCACTTTCATTTTAACTGACAAGCAGGCGTTTTTAGAGATTTTTAGTTATTTTGAAATGTTACTTGCTGACTGACAAATGCCGTCGGTCTGAGCCTAGAGAATAGATCGGTGTGGAATGGGTAGAGATGACTAGTGGTAATTAACAAATTTAGCACTGGAGGAGGACACATTGGTGCTTTTTCAACGATCAAAGTTAATGATTTCAAAGAGAGCCGCCAACTTGTGGAGGGAGACTGGAGAGCTACTGGGACCGGACCTTAAAAGTTCTGCATTTAGCTTAATGTATCCTGATTGGCAACAGTCTGGTTTTCTGTTACATTAGATAATTGTATAGTTCTACGCAGTAGTTTGCAACAATGTTAGGCAGGTACTGTGATATCCTCATTAACTTTAAGTTTATTTATCCTCATTAACGTAAATTTAAATGCAGCATAATAGGTTACATCATATTTGAGAAATTGATGATATTCATTTTAAATGTATTACTTCATTTATTTCACAAAAACTCTTCTTCTTCTTCACTTTCACAAAATATTTTAATCATGGTTAAAATTTACAGTAGTAACAATAGTAAACATGGACACTTTTACAAAAATCGAACACAAAAAAGAAGGAAGATTTGCATCTCATTTTGATTTATAACAGTTAACAAGAACCTTGGGGCAACACATGAGAATTTATTAATTCAATTACTAATGTTTAAATAAATTAGTTTGTTACAGCTGAAAGCACAGAGACAGACAATTATTCACTAAGTCTCCCCAGCCAAAACCAGCAAGTCTTCACGTTCTGACTTCTGAGTTGCTGTAATAAAAGTGAAACCATGAGAGTCAGTGAGACTAAAGTGAGTAACAAAATGTCGACTGGAATTGTCAGAAAGTTAAAGTGAAATGCCTAATTGTAGGTCACCAGAGCAAGGAAAGAGAAAGTAAAAATTTTGCAGAGTTTCAAATCTTCTGATTTAGTCAAAATGTCCATAGAAAATTGCTCTTTTAATTCTGCAGTCTCCTCAAAATTTTCTTTTATACTTCGATTTGAGGATTTAGAGTAATACTGGAAATAATAAAGGGAAACCTAATAGTTTTCATTGTCAGAATTTCAGTTACTTTCTCGTTTTCAGTCTCTCGTTTCTAATACCTCTAAAAGGGAAATGTATCAGAGATTGTGACGGATATTAACAGTAAAAGAGTAAAAGTTTTTACGGAATTATTTTGGAGTTTGAATACAACACTAACAATAAATTGCTATTTATATATACGAAAATAGAGTTTTCAATAGCCCTGCTAAGGTTTTACTTGGTGTTGAAAAGTTGCGTTTTCAGGTTAAGCAAGAAGTTTTCGAGTCAGTTTTTGCCACAAAAGACAACTCAACGCAACTGAAAAAGATCTCAGCAGACCCACACAAACTGGAAATTTGCTCCATACATAAATGGAATCCTCCATTAATGAGAAGAATTCTTGGGAAATCCAGCAATCATCTAATGTGAATATATTTAATATTAATATTATAATATGTACAATTAGAAAAGCGACATCAAAACAACTCAAAGTCGACTCCGATGGCAAGAAACCCAGTTTAAGGAATCAGGTTTAAAAAGGGGATCGAGAAGGCTTTTGGCTACTTTAACATTAACTACCAACTCTAACTTTAACTTACTTGCATAAATATTAGAATATCTTAATTTGTAGGGGAAGATCACGCAATGGTTATTTCGGAAGATAAGAATTAAGGCGGACTGTAATTTGGAATGTAGCCAATATACAATTTTGTGATAACACCACTCGAAAATTTCAGACGAAGGAAAGCCCCCAGGACTCAACCATATCTATGTAATGGGTTGAGCTAGGGACTTAAACCGCAAGGCTCACGCACCACTACTTAGGACTGGCGCAATAGACGCTAACCGTCGACTGCGGGTGGAGATCTTTAGTCCAGGCGGCTCACACAACGCTGACAAACCTCGCCAAGGGGGGAGCGGGCTAGAATATTGGGGGGCGCCAATTTAAAGCTTTTGTATGAGTTTCGAAGTGTGAGCATAAAGTTAGCACTGCAAATTATTTAAGGGGGGGTTCTTAAATATAAAACAATACGAGATCATCGGGGTTCCCAATAATTATACAAACACAATATTTAAGGGGAGATTTGGGGGTTTTTAGGGAGCTTTAGGGAAGAATCACGAAAGTTAGGGTCTTTCCCATTATCCCCCCCATAGCTTCTTAGAAGTACTGAAGATGCACACGTTGACGGATTGAGTTAAAATTTGGTAGGGATAGGTTTTCGGACCTGCTGATTTCAAAAATGCAAAAATTTTAAAATTTTAAAGATTTTTTAGAAATTTTAAAATTTTAGTTTGGTAAGGGGGGACCAAGGGGAACCGAAAAATTTTTTGTCTTCGATTTTGCTGAAAAGATGTATATAGGGGTTTTCGGGGTCGTAGAACACGAATATGAAATCCGTTTTTCGATCCAGCTTTTCGTTGGCTCAGGCTAAGCTTACATCTTAAGCTTATAACTTTAGCTTATATTGAGCTAACCAAAAGCTGGATCGAAAAACGGATTTCAGATTCGTGTTCTACGACCCCGAAAACCCCTATATACATCTTTTCAGCAAAATCGAAGACAAAAAATTTTTCGGTTCCCCTTGGTCCCCCCTTACCAAACTAAAATTTTAAAATTTTTAAAAAGTTTTTAAATTTTTAAAATTTTTGGATTTTTGAAATCAGCAGGTTCGAAAACCTGCCCCTACCAAATTTCAACTCAATCCGTCAAAGTGGGCATCTTCAGTACTTTGACGAAGCTATGGGGGGGATAATGGGAAAGACCCGAAAGTTAATTATAGAAAGGGACTTGGAAAGAGGGTGATAGCGGGGTCGCTATTACCCACTTGACATCTCCCCAGGGCTTAAAGCACGAACCCCCGCGAGTGTCAAGGGAAAGAGAAAGAACAGAGTTTTTAGGGTAAAGGGGAACCCCAGTTGTCAATTATATATAAATATAAATATAAATATATAGGTATATATATACATACATATATATACATATAGTCAGTAACAAAACAAATACATATAAGTAGAATCGAAGTAGAAAAATAAGCTCAAAAGTAAAGGGGAATGAACTAATAAAGGGGAATAAATCAAAATAGGAGAGGAAGAAGGGAATGCCACAACCCACCAAGGTTCCAGTCACATAGTATGCTAGCTTCGTAGGACTATCTCAGGTACGGTGGGGCTACCCCAGCAACCTATACTAGCGCCCTAGGGGTGAAGGAGGGAAAGGGGTCACCTAGGCTACGCGGTCGAACTCTAGGCTCAAAGACGGTCTCGAACGGAGGGAGTTTTGAGTTTTGAGGGAGTAAGATGGGGAGAATTTCGCAAGAGTACTTAGAAAATGGGTGATTGGCTTTAGACAGACCACATTTATACCCCATCACACCCGTCAGGGCCTACGGAATACTCATACGTACATTCGTACAGAAAAACAGATATACAAGTCAATACCCGACGGTACATTTTACCATAAAAGGGGAGGGGGGAAAAGGGATTCAACAACAGAAAAGCCCCTGCGTTCGAGGTGTAAATTTGCCCCTCTGCGCAAATTGACCTTCTTCGCGACATTCAGGGAAAAGAGACCCTAAGCGGCCCTACTTTGTTCGGACTGGTAGAGGGTAACAAAACTGGCAAAATATATGGACTACCCCACATATGATCAAAGAAAGTGGCAAGAAAGGGAGGGTGGGATTTTTGTCAACATAATCTCTCAAAAAGAGACGCTTTCCGTAAAGTGAAAGGTAAAAAGGGGAAAATAGGGGAAAAAGGATTTGGTTTGAGCTTAAGAAGAAGGTTTTGGTTTGATTAATTAAAGCAACAAAAAAAGAACAATGCAAAATCACAAAAAATACACGTGATTAGATAAGGCAACAAATAAAATATTGAGTAAAAACAAATGGCAGTAAATGCGTAATAAATTTTGATTAAATAAACATAAAGTTTTTGAAAATCCAAGAGAATAAAATGTTAATTTTCAAATAAATCTAAGAGTATTAATCTGTAAATAATCCAAGGTAAGATATTAGTTTTAAAAACTCCAATGAATTTAAAATGTTAAAAGTGAATCCTTTTCGAATGTAAAAATGGAATGGATTTTAAAATATTAAAGCACCGTACTGGACATACTAGGCCATACATGAATAGACTATAAAAAGTACAAAAAATAACAAGTAACAAACATTTTATAAAGTTCAATAATTCCACCAAAATTATTCTTCTTGGATGATTCAGAGCTGGAGAGACGGAGAAAGGGAACCAGGGAATGTCCACCATAGGCCAGCTATTGGGGACAGAGATCGAAACAGTGTCCAACAGCACTGGCAAAATAGGAATTGGCGCCAAAATAAATCCAATAATAGCATAACAGCAATAGAATGATAATCCAAAAAATTGGGTCCAAAATCTAGTTGCGGAAAAACGTTTAGGGAGCGCCATGTTGGGAACCATAGGGATCGCTGTCAATGGGCAGGACCACGGGAGGGACGGATCATGGATAGCCAATAATGTCCAACGGTGTTGGTTAGGAATTCGCCAGAATTAGGGATAAAATGTTAGTATCGAGGGACGGGATGGGCAGGGCGGGTAGGAGGACATAGGGCAAGGGAGGGGTCGGCCTACCAGCCGCTATGCCGGAACGGGGATCGATCGGAAACAGTTCAATCGCCAATGGGGGAAGGCAGGATTGTAATGGGTGACAGCTGCCACCGGGCAGTACACGTCCTTGGGCGTCGGATTGGGGTGGGTTCCATACCTGAACGGGAGGTCAAATTTCACTGACCCTTGTGGAAGCAAATTTGGGTACCCCTTGTGAGAGCGATTTTTCTTAGGGGTACTTTTGAAAGCGATTTTTAAGCTATTTTAGCCTTTTTTTAGCAACAAAACAGCAATTGTTAAGCTAAAATACGTTTTTTCGACGTTGTTTAGCTAAAAATAGTAATTTTAAGTGAAAAATTCCGGCGAAGCCGGAAAATTTTTAGAAATTTTAGTCGTAAAACCTATTTTTTGAGCAATTTTCTTACCCCTTGTGGCCAATTTTCTTACCCCTTGTGGGAGCAATTTCGCGACCCCTTGTGGGCGACTTCGCCGAGGGGGGGGGAAATTTCCCCCCCCCCTTTCCCCCCCTCTTGTCCACCTGTGGGGGTTCCAGCCATAAAGACGCTATGCCGGTTAATGCCCATGACCAGGGGAGCCGCTGGGAGGCTGGCGGGAGGGTTACGGGTATCGAAGAAGGGCGGACGGGACAGGCCTCGCGACGACGTTCCGCCATAGCTCGATTACGCTGGCGCAGAATGTCCTGGAAGGCGGAGAATTGGGCTAGGGTAAGGGGTTAACGGGTCTTGAGGTCAAGGAAGAAGTAGTCCAAACCGCCTTGGAGGAAACACGACAAGACCTCCAACCAAATCCGCCGCGGCGTTGCTGCCCGTCCAAACTGCTGGGTTGTAAAGGTCGGGATAGACGTCCGGGCCGCGTATTTAGAAAGTGACATCTGCTACGCGCATTGGAAAGTGCACAGCGTCTACACGCACCATCTTAGAAAGTGCACACATCCTGCGCATTGGAAAGTGCACAGCGTCTACGCGCACCATCTTAGAAAGTGCACATCTCCTGCGCGCATTGGAAA
Source organism: Trissonchulus latispiculum (assembly GCA_030248195.1). Taxonomy (NCBI): domain Eukaryota; kingdom Metazoa; phylum Nematoda; class Enoplea; order Enoplida; family Ironidae; genus Trissonchulus; species Trissonchulus latispiculum. Next base: position 19,670 of record JASAND010022332.1, read on the forward strand.
GTGCACAGCGTCTACGCGCACCATCTTAGAAAGTGCACATCTCCTACGCGCAGTATTTCAAACATTGGTGTTCAATGCGCACACGGTGGTTGCTTGACAAAGCATCTTCAGCAACCTTAACGTGATTTCCTTAATGAATACTGACTAAATCGGTTGCCGCTAATTGCATAATGTATCTATCCATCAAGTTTTATTTTCTCAAAGATACGAAACTGTTTACGAACAGGTACGAACTGTAGGAATGGTAAGAACAGTGAAGAACAACTGCAAAATGATTCAGAGCAATAGTAAAACAGTAATCAGAAAATCCTCACAAAAAACTAAACTGACAAAAATAGCAAAAGCACTGAAGCTGTATTAGAGCACATTTTCTGGTATATGATAAGTCACTCCCTAGTGAGATCTCGCCGGAAGAATGTTTTTCTTAACATTGGCACTTAAACTACGAAGTCTTTTAGCTGGTCTAGCAGAACTTTGCCAATCTTCTACCAGAAGCCATTATTTTGTCACCCCGATATGAAGACACTCGTCGAGCCCTGGCTGTAGGCTGCACTCGAATCGTCGATCGGCCTCGAGCTGGTAAACCTGTGGAACTCCCAGCACTGAGAAGAAAGCTAACATATTGAGTAGCTGTAGTAATTTTGCCAAGACGCAGGGTGTGCTTCTGTAAGGCAGTGATTAAAGTATCATCGGGAGAAAATTTTTCCACAAGAGATGCATGAAGGGCGGTCATTTGTTGAAGCAGTTCATGATTATCCAAAGCTTCGGGGGCCGACGTCATCACATTGTTCATATTTCCCTCTAGATCAGGATCCACAACTCCTTCTTTTGGGTTTCCAATTCGTTTGGGTTTCCACGTTCGCCGAAACGATCTTTCGCCGGACAGACGCCCAAAAATGAGCAACAGACCTCAAGAAACGCTAGCTAAAGCCAACATTTTATAGGCTAGAGACACGCGGCACGCAACAAAAGTTAAAACATTTCCAATTCCTTAAGGCGCGACTTTCCAATTCCTTAATTCCAATTTCCAATTTGTCGCACGACACTTTTGTCGCCACAAGCTATGAACACGTCGCGACAAGTGACACGCGACATAAAAATTGGCACCCAAAAATTAAAACTGGTCATAAAACTAGAAGCAGCTACCAAGAGTTTTAGTCCTCCCAATAGCAATTAATTTAAATAAGGAATAATTTTAATCTTATCCGTTTATGCTTTAAAAATACATCATTGTTTCGCGACACCTTCCCATCAGTCGAAGAGATGTTGATCGTTACACATAAAAGCTGAAAAGCAGAATTGTGTCACATCTTAGAAACATGAAAAAATATGATTGCACTAACCATTTAATACACAGCTGCTGCTTTTGGATTTACAGCACCGTCAGCAAGCAAAATTTCAAAATCAGAAGCCGCTTCAGCCACTTCCATTTCTAGAACTGTTCTATGGTGATGCATTGAAGTAGGTACATTTATTCCTAAAAGAGGGTAAAATAAAGTCGAAGAGAGCAATAACATTAAAGGGTCGAAAATAGACTTGAAGACCCTATACTGTCCTACCCCCACTTTTTTGTGCCCAGAAAATGCCAAATTTTAAGGATCTTTGGTTAATTGATCAAAATTTTCCAACATTTTTCGGCTCCGCAAGAATTTTTTGGTCAAAAATTGTCTACTTTGGTACGCAAAAGAGTGGGGGGGCGTCCCCCCCGCTACTTCCCCACCCTCACTTTTTTGGCTAGAAAAAGCCCAGGTTATGCCTGAATGTTTGCAAATTTTTGGCCAATTTTGCTAGTTTTGTAAACTCGTGCCAATGTCCTGATTATAAGCTTTAAAACAAGGTGTAAAGCTCTTTCTAACTCCCAAAATGTCATAGCGTTTTAGAAAATCACCACAGAAAGCACTGCACAAAAGGATACCACCACCTTAAGCTGTAACTTCAATTTAC
>JASAND010022333.1:0-48117 GCA_030248195.1 Trissonchulus latispiculum
GGGGGCGAAGGGGGGGTTATACTACTCATGGGTCTAGTCGAATAGTTTCCCCTGAGAGACCTTCAGATCGACACCCTTAGTTTGAGTTTACTTCTTGCATAGCTTAAGAAATAACGGATTATTTGATTTCTGCGGAAAAGAAAAATTTTCGTCGCAGAAATAAGAAAGTTGGCTATATCTTACGATAGGGAAAAGGTAAAAACTTCCTTCCGAAAGCAAAATTATAGAGCTCAACGAGATCTTTCGAGTGAATTAGTCATGTCTAAGCATCTGCTGCTCAGAAATCAGCAAAAACTGCACTGATCGGAAATTCTGAAATTTCAAACCGGGATTGTGCGGAGTGTGTTAGAACGCTAAAACAAGTCATTTTGAAAAGTTTCCTCAAATTTCAACTTGATGTGGGCGTATGCTGGCAGTATATGCCGTTGAAATTCATTCAAATTTGCTACAATTTGCATATTTGACCTAGAAAACGTTTTAGAAAAGACGCGGATTGAAAAATTCGAGTTTTGGAGAAGTTAGCTTTGTCCGACATTAACTTGTACTGTGGCCACCCTACATGGACAAAGCTATAGTCATTCGAATACTTTCATTAAGACCTACAACTTTGCTCTTGAGGATATTTTTCGATTCCTTACGGTTTAAGATAACAGCGAAATTTTTTCAAAAATCAAATATTGCAAGATTTCGACAGCTTCAACGGCGCTGGTCCATCAGTCAAGCATTGTCCACATATATTTGTAGTCCTAAAGGACATGTTATGACCAACGGAGAGCTCTCTGCGGTATCTCTGCCTACACACAGCCGTCTAGTATTTTTCTGCAGAGGAGGACATATTTGGAAAATCATTATGCCAAATGGCAACTTTGAACCTCTTGCCCAGCAGACAGCAGAAGTTCTTAATCAATTATGCTGGTAGTTGTGAAAAATGGGGGTTGGTTACATAACAGCGACGGCTGCACAACGTTGGAGGGCAGCTAAAATTTCAGTAGCCAATACTTTTGACCACATCCAAGCTCTATATCTATACTCTGCACAATCCCGTTTTGAAACTTCAGCCTCTCCGATCAGGGCAGTTTTGACCTATTTCTGACAGTTGAGCAGCAGCTGTCAAACAACAATTTTTAAGAGGTCAATTCTTATTTTTCACCTCATTTTCCGACCAACATAGTATCACAAACCTACTTTTTCAAATGATTGGTCTATTTTTTAAACTGTATTGATTTTTCACCTCACCAGCTGTAGTGACTCAACTTTTCAAACTTGTTAAACACACTTTATTTTTGTCAGCATACAGCAATTTGCGGAGTAGGTAGTAATGCTACGATGAAAAATTTACTTTACAAACTCATAAGGGTGATCTTCAGCTCCTGATCCTGAAGCAGTTCGCTGTTTTAACTGTTTAACTTGATTTGGTAAAGATAATGTAACTAAAACATTACGGTAGCATACGTTGCATCGTAGAAAGTGCAGAATTCAAGGACTGAGCGGACAAATATGCAAGTAACTGCAGCAATCATGTCATATTTTGGTAGAGATTTGTCCTCAATATCTAAAAATACTCCATCAGAAAGCATAACAACGTAACTGAGACACACAACAGTTCTATTCTATTCTACTAAGCTAATTCAGGATATTTGCGGAAAGTGGACTTAATGTGCAAGTATCACTCTGTATGACTTCTACCTTAACAGTCTCAATAATGATGACATTAAACCTTACCTCCGAGCTTTTTTCAGAATTAGAATACCTCAAATGTTTGGAGCAAAATCTCAACATTCCATTGTGTTTAATGTCATGCTCTCAGACGGCTTTGTATAACGCAACTCCACTGCGTCTTCAACAAACTATTTTGCTATCCAGCAAACAACCTCTCAAGATACTACATTTTTAAGTGTCTCTACTATACCTGTATACTGTCTTTGAAAGAAAAATGTCGGCATTGTTGTAAATAATGACACTGACTAATTAATTCTTAAACTGTACTGCTGGGCTAACTCAACATCCCTGGTTTTTTCGGATGACTTTGCCTAGACGTGTACTGGATTGAGGGTTGTCACCAGACATGTGCATTAGGGGAAGTTCTTGGGTGGTGAGCCGGCGGCCTGAAAACCGGATTTTTCCGAGGCCGCCGGAAAACCGGATTTTTCCAAGGCCGCCGACAACAAAAACTAGGCTTAAAAACTGAAGCTGTTGTAACAGCAGTGTGGAAAATCATAAAAGAGAAGCAACATTATGACGTTTTCTAGTTTTTAGTCAAGTCAAAAATAATAAATCGCATATACGATTTTGCAAACGCATTTTAGTCGAAAAATACGATTTATTTCATTTTGCAATTTGAGACAGTTCCTTACTTTTTATGAAGATCCAGACTTCCCCTTGGTCCAGCAGGACCAGATCCCTGCTTTTGCTGTTCACCTCTGGCACCTGCTGGCGCCAAATGTAACGCATCAACCCCCCCCGCATTGTCCACAATTTACCTAGAGTTAAGGGGCGGCCGCCTGAGGTTAAAGCTGCCGAGTTGCGTTCATCACATAGCTGGTGATGGACAAGCCTTGTTCCCCGGCTCGGGTAGTTAATACAATTATTCGGTGTCAGCTGTATCCCAGTCAAAGTTTAAAAATTAATTCTGTGCTGACACTACTCCTAACCGGTTTAGAACCAACTGGAGTGGGGCGAACCGAAAAACAAGAAGCATGACGTTTACATACACAAAAGCAAACTGACACGTTTACCACACAACAACTCACCGGTACTATCTTCCTTAACGGCTATGTTATATTCCTTCCACAGACACACAGTCAGTACAGTTGATAATAATGATAAGCATATGCATAAATAGGCAGGAGCAGTGAACATGTTGAAATAGAAGTATTTGGCAGAATAACCTTCGGGACCCAGGGATACAAATGCCGCCTGAATAACTAAACTGCTATTGGGTTATCAACTATCCCAGCTATTAATACAAGATACTAATTTATATTATTGTTATTATAATTTATTGTATAATATTTCTAACTTTTTGGCAAAGCAGCAAACTTCAAGTCCTGAATGCTCAATGTAGGATCAAGGACTAATGCGTGAACCTTTATAGGTAATTCGTGTTGAGTCCTTAGTCGGTTTGATTCTGTTTTCTCAATGGAAGTATGAAAACAATGTTTGGGTTCTTTTGAAAGTAATGCATATTGCATTGTCTAATGTATAATTGAACGGTCAATTCCGGTTATGGCACAGTCCTGTTATGGCACTAAATTTCAGTTCTGTTATGGCACTCTTGGAGTTCTGTTATGGCACTCTTCAGTTCTGTTATGGCACTAATGAGTTCTGTTATGGCACTCTTGAGGTCTGTTATGGCACTAATGAGTTCTGTTATGGCACTCTTGAGGTCTGTTATGGCACCAGAATGTCCATTTATGGCACTGATAAAACTCATTTGTTACCAACACATGAGACAGTAAGTCGTTTTGGTCCAAAATTAAGTATATATATCGTATACAATGACTCAGTATTTGAGTTATATATGTACAATCTGCAGTTAAGTTGTGTTATAGATTTCAATTATTTGAGTAGAGAGCGCAGTATCTATGTTTTATGTTTTAAAAGTTTCAAAACTTACTCCTTTCTACACTATCTTACTGTAGATATTCATATTTAGTTTCTTTCGCTGAAACTATATCAACGTTTTGTTCAATTTTTAATTAAAACATTTAGTTGAGACTAGTTTTTTCAAGTTAAGACTAACCAAACGTTAAACTTTGTTATTATTTAATTAATGTTAGCTGTATAATTTCAAAGTTTTTGATTTTGTTTTGTTGTTTACTTATTTAGTTTTCCGGGATTTAGCTATTTATTATGGCAGATTTTGGACCTGCCGTTTATATGGGAAGTCCAAATATTGTAAAAATATCATAATTTGGGACCGCTTGGTAAATCCGGATCAACAGTACTTGTTCAGCTGCAAGAAGGCAGGCCAAAGAAGCTATTGCCGTTGTTGTTGTTGTTGTTGTTAGAACCTGTCAAAATCATTTGTCAAGAAATTTGATGCGAAATGCAAAAAATTAAAATTAGCTGACAAGTAGGAGACGAGTGGCATAACCGATCTTGCGAGTGCCATAACAAATCTTTTGAGTGCCATAAATGGACCAGGGAGTGCCATAACAGTTCTAGTTAGCGCCATAACAGAACAAGTGCCATAACAGATCTTAGTGCCATAACTGGACGGAACCAATTTGAACTTCCACTGCCCTGATAATCGGCAACAATAAATGCCCTCAGCTACAATGCAAAAAACACATATAAATATAAATTACGGTACCAGGTCCAAGCATGTAACTTAGTGTCAAGATGGAAGTTAAGATAGACATAACAGTATTTCTCTCTTCTAATGTACTAGTTTGTGCACAGTATGCCTGGATTACGCCAACGTTGCCTAAAACGTAAATATAAATTAATCAGTCGGTCAAGCGGTACTGATGAATTGATTCTCGAGATCTGACCTTTTCTACCTTTTGTCTTTTGGCTTTGTTGGGATTTGGACTATTTATTTGGACTTCTCATTACTCGTAAAGCAGAAGGCAGCAATGCATAATAGCCAAACTGGCTGTTTATATATCTAAATTTAGATAAAAATAAATAAGTAAAATTGAACTAATGCACACCCTAAAGCTTCGAACCATTTTTCTTTCCTTCAATCCATGCAACATCAAAAATCTAACAGATATCTTTTCACCTGATCCTGCACCAGAGACAAATCTGGCCATCAATAAAACCCATCTTCGAGCTGGCACAGGGAATGCCTCGACATAGGCCATCCACAAGTTTCCAAGAAAGTTCAGAGCATATCCAGCCATAATTGGCGGTTTTGTGTTCCTGATTTTATTACTCCAATAGCCTAGCAAAGGAGAGCTGACCGCCTGAGAAAAAGTAAAGGCTGCCACTGCAACACCCATGAAGGAGGCTGGAACGGTCGGATCGAGCTAAATCATAACAACTTTAATGATTGTTGATAGACACTTTTGTAGCGCTTTTTTCAATTTTTCAAACAATTTTTGCTATGCCTACTTCCCTTACACTTTGATGCATTTTGCCCAAATGTTTCTTGCCTGCGAGCTCGAATCTGACTACCAACTAACCTACTCATCTTAAGGGGAGCTCTAGTGTTGTGCGTTGTCCGGTGCGGTCAATGGCTGGCCAATGGCCGGCCGAACCATTGACCGTTGGCCGAAAAAGCCTCAGCCAGCTGGCTTGGCCGGCCATCAGCCAGATCCAACATCCAGCTCCATACGTCCGTACTTAATTATCTTACCTAGACAGCGTATTTAAAAAAAACTGTTAATTACATGCATACAATTTTACAATTGCAATTACATACAATTTTAATTGTGGCTTAGTTTTTAGTACTTTGTAGACAACTTATTTTTTAAATTTGTCTAGTGGTCAACGTCTCATCAATTCATTGTAGTCCTCCAGCAAACGTGAAACAGGATTGGAGCTAAGCATTTGAAAAAAAAACTAATTTGAATAATTGACTTTAATTACGTTGACGAATAATAAAGCACGGTAGACGAATAAAAAAAGTTAGTTTCAGCTAGCCAACATTGGCCAATAGCTAAACAGCGACCAATGGCTGACGGAAACCAACAGTTAACGGCCAACGAGTTATCCGTTGGCTTTCCATTGGTCGGCCATCGGCCAAGGGCCAACGGCCATTCAATTGGCCGTTGGCCAATTGCCCTTGGTCGGCTAACGGCTAACGGCCAATTGACTGGCCAATTTCAAACTCCGGCCAAGCCAAGCCAAGCCAAGCCAAGAAAATTTTCGCCAATTCTAACAATAGGGGGTCACATTGGTCAAAAATCGATAGTCACGGATTCCGCTCATTTTCACACATAAATACTCCCCTATATGTTCTTATTAGTGTTCGAAATCAAAGTGTGACAGAGTTATTCAGGCTCAAAGCCGGAAAACTGGAAAATTCCGGTGATGAGCCCTTCAAGGCCAGGCGGAGGCCTAACGCGATCGTGAACAGGGTTGATCGACGCACCAAATTAGCCTTTGCTAATGCAATATTCTACGGCAGACGCGGATCAAGGTTAGCCATACAAGCGTTCACAATGCAGTGTGTGATATTATCAATTGTATGAGTAAATTCAACTGCGCAACAGCACAGCAGTGTGGCGCTGAAGCGCATTGGTCTCATAAAATTAGCGCAACAGTACGTCTACATTATTGAATGCCCAATAATTCATTACGTTTAGTCTAAATTTATGCGTGAATGATAAAGCTAATTTCTTTCTTGGGCTAGCTACAGCAGTAGTTTTGCAACTATAAAAGGAAGCTTCGCGAAGAGTTTAGTTGGTTGTTAGTTGTCAGTTGTGTGGGTTTGGTCGGGGAGTAGCGTTCGAGTCCGGTTGGGTAGGTTGATGAGTGTACAAGTTGGGCTCTCGAATTTATAGTTTTGTTACCTTCGTATGTCTCTGTCTCTGAGCAAATTGTTTTTAAAATAGTTTTGTTATTTCATATGAAGTCTAGTTTTGTATCTAATTCAAAGTAAAGTCACGTTATGGTTTTCTCCTTTTCTAAGTAGTCTTAGTGCTCTCTTTTATATTCGAATCCACCGGTTGCTCTACATTCGCCGAGAGGTTCTAAACTTAGGCATCAGACACCGAGCACGAACCGAGCAATCGTTTATTGTAAAGTATTCTTTTACTAGGCAAGTTATACGACTTTCCTACAAAAAGTGGCGACCGTTACTTTTCGGTAGATGCCCATTTTTTTTAGAATTTCGTGCGAGAAAAAAGAATTTGAACTTCGAGAAAAAAGGAGAGCCCAACTTTGGGGGCTGCTATTTTATATAGACGGTCCAGTTGAATTAGACAGGGGGTCTCCAATGGCTTCAAAACAGGGATTAGCAAAAGGTCGTGGTCGGGGGGGGGGGGGGTGTCTCCCCCAATACTAGTCCGGGTGGGTCAATCCCAGGCATTGGGAGGGGTACTCCCAAGCAGCCCGAAGGTTATGTCCCAGATATCCCCCAACATCTGTGGGCAGGACAAAGTTCAAAATCCAAACCAGTTATTGATAAAGGGTCAGGCGGAAGAGGGGTCCATCCCTCCCGAATACCTCCTCCCCCTCCCAAAAATTTGCGTCGGACCCAGTCTCAGTCGGGGGCAACTATGTCTGCTGCTCCGTCTACTTCTCAGGAGCTTCCGTACGCAAATCATTTGAAGAAAAATTTTGGGGGCCTGTCACCTGGTCTCAAACTGGGGCTTTCGCAGTCTGCTGGTCAACAACCTTCCACGTCTCAGTCAGGGGATCCCAGGTCCTCCAAAATTCGGAACCTCCTGAAATTTATGTTTCTGGTGCAGAAACTACTGTGAAATCTTTGTCTGGGGGGCCAGAATTGCCGCAATCCTCAGACCTGCAAGAGGAAGAACATGGCCCAGCTACGGATCCTCAATATAACATGCTTGACGATTCAGTGGAAATTGATGAGGAGGATCAACATGAAGAACGTCTTTTGACCGCTATGCAATCCTATTTGCATAAAAGGTTAGAAGATATGGGACTTTCTTCTATGTCAGTTTCTGAAGTCTTGGGAGAGAGAAATCTGGGGGGACCCGACAAAACGGGCGAAAACAATTATGAACCTCCCCCAAATCAAAACGATAGGGATCATTTAATTTTGTTGACAAATTCCGAGCCTCCTCTGGCTTCTGGGGTGTTGCAGCTTCTGTCCCTCCCCAAAATGCAGGTGGTTCTGGAGGGGGGATCAATCCAGTTCCAATGTGTGCAGTTCGAGTGGGGGGTCTCTCCTTCCTCCGCTCTCAGTCAGTTTCTGAATCCAGATCCGGATCAGTATTCTCATTCACAGTCAAATTCTGTACCGGGTTTTTTTACAAGGTCACTGTCAGGCGAATCTCCCCCAAAATCTGACGGGACAATCCATGTTGGGGGTCACAAGTTTGGCAAATCCAAATCAGGGGGGCTCCCCCAATTTGGTTCAAAATGGAGAGCATATGTGGCACCCACCGTCTGCTCAGTGTCCTCAGGATACGTATCGGCGTAGTCCTCAGCCTACTCAAACTTATTCGACTACGAATTACCAAATTCCTCCACAACCTCAAGTTTTTTCGCAGCAGTATAGTCAATATCAGACTCCTCCCCATACCCCTCAGTATACGTACGTACCACAAAATTCTCAATTTGTGCCGCCCTCGGCACAGCAGTTTTATTGTGTTTTTGATGCTTACGGAAATCCGATGTACGTATATAACTCTCCGCAGCCAGGACCATTTGATGGGCTTCCCCCGCCCAACAAGCGTCTAATACGCACGTGCCACCTGCGGGCACTCCGGACGCTGGCTCTGGGGCTCAGAGTCAGCATCAGACGGTGGGGCTACCCCTCCGGGGGAGAATATTTTGGATTTTGTGCTGGGAAACTTGCAGACATCTTCAGATCCTCCACTTCCGCCAAATTCGGGGGGCGCCTCCCCGGGTTTTTCTGGGTCCCAACCAGTGCACAAGGGGATTGCCTCCCCTAAAAAGGAGTAGGCGACGCCCGCCTGACATCCAACTCCGGCGACTATGGAGGCCACAGATGCTTCCGTTTCGGGCCATGATCCACGCCTGTTTCGTACGTATATTGAAATTCTCCGGGACGTTCTTAGATTTGATCCGGAATGCGTCTATGTTGAGGACTGAGTACCGCAATTTGAACTCTCCTCGTACGCGGGGAAGGGTGGCCACAGGGGGTGAAGGGGGTCGACCCCGCCCTCCTGGAATCTCCTTCTCTTTCTTCAGAAGCTCAGCTTGTGCCCGGGTCTGACCAGGCCGGCTCGGCTACTGAACCTTCTCTGCGGGAACATCCCGAGCTTATTCTCCCGAACTTATGTCAACCCGAACTTACCATCCCGAACTTATCTACCCCCGATCTTTTGCCTTCTGACCAAACATTTCTTACATCTGAAGTGGGTCCGTCCCAATTTTTGGCTGATGAGTGGAAGCATTACTATCTAACGGTGTCAATCCATCCGGGTGAGCATGGGTATATACGTATTCCTTGGTCTGCTCTTTTTACGGGCCAAATTTCAGAACATACGCATATACGTACACAATCGGATAGCCTGCTGGCAGGTTCTGTCTCGGGGGGCTCCACTGTGCCTCTATCTAACAGCAAGATACAAGTTCACAAGTGCTGCATGACGCGTCGTAATCAACGACGGTTACGTCTCATGATTTTGAATTTTCCCCATATTTGGGATGCGGCTGTGGGCTTTGGTAAGACGGACATTGACTATCACTATATTGAGATAGAGCCTGGGAAACATCCTATAAAAGCTCGGGCGTACAAGGTGAACCCGGCGCAAAAGAAAATTATTGACGAAAAGCTAGCGGCCTGGTTGGAACAGGGGTTGATTCAACCCTCTCGTAATCCACGGGAGTCCCCTATTATTTTGGTCGCAAAGAAAGACGGGGATTGGAGGTTATGTGTAGACTATCGAAAACTCAATGCAGCCACAAAAAAGGACTGCTACCCCATTCCCTACACTACGGGCCTTTTTGAAAGTATTTTGGGTCATTCGATTTTTTCTAAACTAGATCTTGCGTCGGGTCTTCACCAGATTCCCATCTCTCCTCCAGATCGAGAAAAAACAGCCTTCGTCACTCATTCTGGGCTTTATGAATTCAAAGGTATGCCTTTTGGACTTTGTAACGCCCCCAGCACCTTCCAACTTATTATTGACAGAGTTATGGAGGGCTTGATAGTTTATATTGACGATGTCCTTGTTACCAGTGCTACCCAGTTGAATCATCTGAAGCGACTTTTGGATGTTTTCTTACGCTGTTTAAGGGAGCACGTACTTTTGAAACTGTCGAAATGTGAATTTGTGCGGTCTGAAATGGCTTTTTTGGGGCATATTTTATCTGCTTTTGGAATTTCTACGGACCCTGAGAAAGTTAGGGTGGTGAAACGTTTTCCGGTTCCCAAGTCTGTGGAAAACGTACAAAGTTTTTTGGGTTTAGCCGGGTATTGTCGCAGATTTGTCCCAATTTTTTTCGAAAATTGCGAGTCCTATTACTGCCCTTTTGAAGAAAGATCGTGAATTCATTTGGGACCAGGCCTGCCAGCTTGCTTTTGAAACGCTTAAGGAGAAACTTACTACGGCACCAGTTCTCATGTATCCAGATTTTGCCAAACCTTTTACCTTGGCAACTGACGCTAGCCATTACGGTATAGGAGCTGTTCTCCAACAGTACGATGCCAATCAGAAGCTCCATCCTATTGCGTATGCGGCCCGTGCACTTACTCCAGCCGAGAAAAATTACACTACAACGGAATTGGAGGGTTTGGCTGTATTTTTGGGGTTTCTTATTTCCAATAATTTTGCAACATTTTGAAGTAATTACTGACCATCAAGCCTTGGAATACATGTTTCGTGGTGAACCAAAGTCGTAGTAGTAGTAGTAGTAGTAGTAGTAGTCGGCGGCGAGGGGTCTACCCCTGAAAAATTCCAAAATGCTAAGGGGTCTGCCCCGAGATTAGTAAAAAGTGCGAATTTTTAACGTTTTTGACCAAAAATTAGTAAAAAATGATAATTTTTAGCGATTTTCAGGAAATGTTTTTAAAAACTCGCTAAAATTTGCTAAAAAATTGCCTACTTTTCGTAAAAACCGCTGAGGGTCTACCCTTTTTTTCCTTTCTGGACGAGAGGGTCTGCTTTTTTGCTTTTCGCTGAGAGGGTCTACCCGTTTTTTGTCGGTCTGGGGAGGTCTTCACCCCCCATTCCCCCCCACGTTATCCTATGGTAGTAGTACTGTTATCATGAGGGTGCGCGGAGCGTCGATTTACTATATATACCCCAACCAAAACCCCGAAAAACGCTGTTTTAGGGGGTTTGACCACTGGTCAATAGGCCACCTAGACCAAAGTGACCAGTGGTCACTTCCGTCGGTTCTGAAAATATGCTCATTGAAACGAGCGTAGACGATTAATTAAAATTAATTAAAATTAATGGGTTTGCAAGGGAGATCCGCAAACAGTTAAAATCTCAAGTGTAGTCGGCAGTCATACTACTTCATTCTCTACAATAAGCGAACAAAATACTATGGCTTAGTTACAGCCTACACTCAGATTCAACAACTCTTACAAACTTTAAACTAATAACCTGCAAAAGATAGGGCCAAATTGAGTACCAGTAGATGGACGCTTGGCAATGCATGACGAAGGTGCCGAAATAGGCTACTGACAAGGATATCCATTTTTTCCTTGAATTAGATGTTGTCCTTTGGGATTTTAGTGAAAGCAGATTTCTAAAATTAGACAATATTGAGATGAAAGAAAAAGTCCAACTCTGCCTGAAGAACCTGAAACAAAATGAAATGTTATTGTAAACCGTTAGTTTTTTCAGACCTTCTTTGTTTACCTCTGCGTTATTTTCGTTACCCCTTAGTCCCATCGGGGATAGGGCATGTATCCAGTCCAGACTGAGGAGAAATAGGGAGGGCTTGGGAGAGAGTTTGGTATTGTGTTGGGAAAGGTTGTATTGTCTCTAATAATTTGTTTGTTGTGATGAGGATCTCGTACGAGTTTAAAGCTGAGCTAAAAAAATATGCTGCTCCGCAAGTTGAACACTTAGAAATACAACTCCTGATGGTCTTCAGATATGGTTCGAACGAACCAGACTTCATCATTTTATGACATTATATGTCTTTATTTGATTATAGGAAGGAACTTCGTGTTTTCATAATACATTCAGCTCTAATACAGTTTTATTTTTACTAACCTTTATGTATCATGGAGTTTGAGATTTTATGTTCCTTCTTACCTTTTATTAACAAACTCCCGATTATTTAGTTAATTTGTAAGCAGTAATTAGGTAATAATTATCTAAGTATATTTATACATAAATGGCTGTACAGTCAAGGTCAGTAATAAGTTTCTTATTTTCGTGAATATTCGCACTTTCGCGAAGACATTCGACACCAAAAATTTTGATGAGTGTTCACGTAGGGGTGAATGCAGAGTCCTTTGTGCATTCGCAGTTTTTTCTGACAGATGTCAAAATAAACAAACTGCTTTAACTTAACTGCTAGTAGTCACCGGCCAAATGGTCAATTTTACCTCTGTGTAGTAAAGAGTCAGCTGTGCACTAAAGTCATGTTTAAGCTTAAGACAGGTAATTAATAATGTCCTGCTGTGAAAGAGAAGACTTGCGAAGGAAAATTCAAGCTGACCTTCGCGAAAGTTATGTAAAACTACATTCGCGAATTCGCGAAGGCTCTTCGCATTCGCCTTCACGAAGAAAGCTATTTCTGACCGGGACTGTATTTCAAACTATGACCCGGACATTTGTCTTTGCTCAAAAATAAATTTGCTGTTAGTTTAAAATCACATTACTTTCCGATGCGCGTACCCTTTATACGGCGTTGTTGTTTTCAGAGATCAAATAACAAAAGGGTAAAGTGCTTTAAGTGGGGAAGAGATCGCCTTTGTTTTAAATCGATACTCACTGATTTTGCCCAATTTCACACGCAATTAGGTTTTTAAACAGACATAACATAATGTCCTGTGTCAAATCAGAAATGAATTCTTGATAGCTTTCATCATTGAGCGTTCAAAGATCAATGTTCCCGTCAAACAATTACCAGCTTAAGGCATCCTAGATAACAGTTGCTTAGTTGATAACAAGTTTTTAATCCTGCTTGCAATTTCAAAAATACTTCAAGATCTTTGAGGCTGCTTTTGGTGCAAGTCAATTTTTGAAAAATCTTAGCAATTTTTGATGTTTTCAAAATTTACGCACAGTACAATATAAGTAAAGTACAATAGTACAATATTGGGTAAAGTGGCTTAGAATCTTTAATTATACGTAATTTCTATGGTAGCCATTTTTATAATAGCAATAAAGTTAACAGAATGACATTCCAAAAATTAGGGGCGGTTAGGACAAAACGAATCCAACGACCAACTTTACTTAGAAATGGCTTAATGGGGAAGAATATTTTTGATTGATTTGAAGGTGACGCTGGAACCCCAAATGTTCAGAAATTTATCATCTATCGGTTGGTGGTCGTCTCATTTATTCATGTGACGACGGTTAAGACAGTAACTAAATCATAAATTTGCTCAGTGCGTATCACTGATATTGCGACATGAGGTGAAAGATTAACACACGAGTTCACGTTTGAACGATTCTGGGAGACTATTATTCATATAAATGCATAATGTCAATCCACAGTTCAGTTCAAAGTGATTCCACGCCATTTCGGCATTAAACAACTGAAAATATGGCATCATTGGAATTTTGACCTACCCATTATTCAATGTTCCATAGTCATATTCTGAGTTGCTGGACCTGTCCACCAATGGAATTTTGTCGTTGGACATTGAGATACAGTACAACGGATTGGCCGTGTCTGAAAATAGAGACAGTATTGTTGCGAATATGCGTGACGAAGCTTGGAAGTGAGACGTTAATTGCAGTTTGTTCGTAAGTGGAAATTAGTACATAAGTGAAGTGTGAGTACATAGTGAGTATATTTGGACCATAGGTTGGCGTTGCATAACTGGTGGCGCCTGTCAGAATGGTGGAGTAACAGCAGCTGTGTGTAGCTGCAGAATTGTTCATATTGGACTCCTATAGGTGTTTTGTGAGCACAAAGTTTCATGAGAAGTTAGTTCAAATTTTTTGAAGTTGAGATAAAAAGCAAGGGCTACAATCATATCTGGATTTGTTTACAAAATTCCAATGGCTGAACAATTACGCATATACCCATTGCACACATACATTTTGCATCAGAGTTAAACCATTTTAAGTCACGATCCTTGGGTTGCATACTGCTTCATCCAGGCCTCAGTTTTTTTATTTATGCTGGACTATTACTGAAGCCCAATCTCAACGTAATGTGATGGACTCTAGCGCTGCACGTGCACACCAATTTTTGAGTCATAGAAAGATATTCTGCTGAAGGATCCGGTTTCGGAGTCGACCAGAAACCAATCACATTCCTTACATACATAGGAAAAGTGATGAGTTCAAAGCTTGAGTTCTCCTTCAAAATTCAGTTTTTCTTGGGAAATCGTGTTGCCTTTAGCTTTCTGCAGTCCAACAAAAATTCATTTGTGCCGGATTAAAGAAAATATTTAAAGCAGAAATGTAAAGAATGGCACGGAAGTTCTGCACATAAACTTTACCAATTAATTTGAAATTTCAAAGAGTTGAATGAAAGTTCAAAGAGAACTTTTACTGTACGCCCACATCTAGTTGGTCATACAACCGGTGGCTATATGTTGGTTACATGTGGCGACCGTGTTATGTGGTTGATGTCGGAGTGGTGTGATGATCTTGACCCAAAATTTCAAGATTATTTGGGTGATAGACTTCAAAATATTCAAAGTTTCTTCGAATTTTTGCAAAACCGTGTTTATCCAGACGAATATAACGATTTATTTTTACGCCAGCGCTGTTGTGAACAAGTGCCAGTCACGGACCGGGGACCCCCGAGAGTTGGGCGAATACCGTGACCGCCTCCAAGATGGGGTTCCACCTGGGACTCTGGGCGGGACTCCTTATCGCAGCTGGGGTATTCTCTACGTCCCTATCACTGTCCTTCTTCAAACTTGGGGGGAACAATAGTCCGGGTAATTCAAATATTCCATGTTTCAGTCTCACTTAAGTCCCGGACAGTTATAGGGGTCCACCCCCCCACCCAGTGGAATCAGGCGGGGGGCAGTCCCAACCCCAAACTTCTGCCTCTAAGATGGATTAAATTCCACGTCCATCTTATTCTCAAATGTTGAATCGAGCTTTTGGACCTCCAGTTACGTACGTCCCAAGGACAGGTAGTGCAGAATAGGTTGCGGCACCCCAAAGTTGTTCTCAACCTCACCCACCTAGCCCCACCCAAATGTCTTCTCAACCCCTCTTCCATCACCCCCTACTCCAGATGTATAAGGGGGAAATTTTGCTTCAACGTCTGGCCTAGAGCAAGTTTGTGTTGTGAATACGTCTGCTGATGGAGCGGCAGGGGAGTCAGCCTCTGGTACCGACTGAGGAGAAAATGTTTGCAAAAAAGGCTGGTAGAGCAGTGGTTGCGGCTTCGTTTGGCACCCGGAAATTGGGGAACTCCCGGTGGGGCACCCTTAGCGGTTGGAAAAACTTGCAGAATACTACAAAGTACTTGTGGAAATGTTGGCCGATCAGTTTGTTGCGGATCGACGGGCCTTGCTTGGTCAATCAGCGGTAACTAGAGGGCTTGTACGGGCTTCGACCCCTGCTGCCAACCCAAACCGGTTCTTCATCTCCGGTGGCCAGGCATATTCAGTCTGAGGAGGCAAATGGAACTGGTGGTGGAGATATAGTTTCAGCACAAAATCCGTCTCAGAAAAATCCATGGTCTGCTCCTCCAATTTTGCAGGCTTCGCCCCCTCCTGCCCCCTAGATCCTTCCTCGGCTCAGCCGAATAACCCTCTGCAACAGCAGAATCTCGTTCCTCTTCAACGGAATGGTACCAGTCAACAGAATTCTGGACCTACATCACAAGCAGTACCTGACTCACAGCTTCAACAACAGCAGTATACTTCGTCACAGCAGGTAGCAGGCCCCAAGGCTGCTGGTAATGGGTATTACAATCGGAATTATTATGATTATTATAATCCGAGTTACTATGATCCGAAGTATTACTATGATCCGAATCATCAGACTCTATATTTTGACACGGAACAACAGCAACATAACTTTCCGCAGCCGTCACAGCCAAAATTGGCTCCTATGTGTGACGACCCCGTTAGGGGTACTCCTCAAAATTACAGTCATTATTTGAATCCTTCAGAAAATCCTTCACAGCCTCCTTTGGCTCAACAACAGTCCGGTCATCAGCCATCAAGTTCGACCCAGCCGATCCAGACAGTTTGTGGGGTGGCCACTGACCAATCGCCGCGAGGTCCCCTCGTCCTAGATCATTCCACTCCAGCTACTATGTAAGCATCTGATGTTTCTGTGGGGACGCCATAATGCACAATCATATCGTACATATAGTGCAATTTTACATGACATTCCTCGTTTTTAGCCAACTTTCGAACATATAGACGACTGTTTTCCTCAATTTGTCTCAGCAGCTACTGTTCTATGGATCCCAATGGAACAATGTGCCCGACTTACGTTTACAAATTGTCTGGAAAGGCCCTTACTTTTGCTTCGAAAGTTGGTCCTGAGGCTGTTGAGTCATTGGATTAATTTATACGTATGTCCGCTCAATTTCCCAAGCCTCAGAAAACGAAAAAAGCAAAAAAGCCTCGTATCTGAAAAACATTTCATCGTTTTGCACAGAGAGTCCAGCAGCCTGGGGAAACCGTTCGCCAGTATGTGTCGGAGCTGCAATCTCAGGCCCTAGAAATATGGCCAGTACAGGCAGATCGGGACAGGCACTGCGTGCCACAACTCTGGTATCGAATTTCGGGAAAGGTTAACCTAAATTGGACGATAAACTGGAAATTCGGAATTCTAAACCTGGACTAGCGAATCACCAAGCCTATGCCGCTCCAGCTTTTCATTCGTCAAGTGACGGGGCTGCCTCTGTCGATTCGCCTGCTCTACTAGACTGGAGCTGCCGGAGACGAAGGACTGGCTTGAGACGAGATTTTTGGATAAATTGAAAGAAATGGAGGAGGAGAAAAAAAACCGCTTCCCTCCGTGTCGGCACAGCAACAAACGAGGCCACCATCCAGATCATTGTTGGGATAAAGATCTGTCGGAGGCTCTACCGGGTTATAAGGTCGGAATAATCAAAATTCGCATGCTCAGGTGGATATGATGGGGGCCTATCCCTCAGCTCCCCCTCAGCCGGTGCACTATTCCCAATCTGATCCGGCGCTCCCTCCTCCGGGTTATGCGGTGCCTCAACAGCAATACGTGCCTCCTTGGCAGTATGCTCAGCAGGGTCGCCCTCGGCCGCTTATGCAGTCTCAGTGGCAGTAACAAGGTGGGGCGGCTCCTGGAGCGGTGGCGCGGCCGCGGTCGGCTTAGCATACGGCTCAGTCGCAGTGCCAGGGGGCTTTGGCTAGGGCACCTAGACCCCCTTGCTTGAACGAAGATTTTGTCGCTGCTTCTCAGGTCCAGTTGGTGGTGGGGCTCAGACTAAAAGAGGAAGTCGCCCCATCCCCCCAAATTGTTCCACATCCGACGGCCTAGCAGGTAAATCAAATGGTTTCTCAGTTGTCCATTTATATGATACAGATAGAGCCTAATTATGAACGCCTGGCTCAACCGGAGGAAGCCCCGGAACAGATCCAGGTGGCTGATTTGTCCTTCGACGCCGCAACCTTAGAACATCAACTGGCTCAAAAATTTCAGTTAATTCATAGCAATTTCACAACTTTGGCGGTTATTCAAACTTATGATGATAAGTTTTTGATGCCATTCGAACTCATATTGGCGAAATGACCGAACTGTTTCTACGTTTGTGGCCCAATAAGTTTGATTCTAATAGCATTTGGATGGATGAAGCTGTGCTGTCGGGTTAGTGGTGTGAGGGAATCTCACCTATCCAGACAGAACCGGGGTCACCCTATGCTGCCTCCCCTGAACCTCCGCCTCAGGATTCTTCACCGCCTGAAGAATCAAATTGGGTTCCGGTGGATGTTCCGCTTCCTGAAGCAGAGGTCTCTCCGGCTGTAATGGTATGTTCAGACTGTGTTGTACAAATTTCAGACCTGATGGCCATTCAGCTCTCGCAGAACTGAGGGAAGTCCCAGAAATTGACCTCGAATCAGTTTTAGCGGCGGATGAAAACACTCCAGCAATTTTAATTGATGTCAATGGTAAAAAATTAGTTGCAACTGTTTCTGTTATCAGAACGGGAAGCCCTGAACGTCTCCTTAGGGCGGGCGCCGAAATTGTGGTTCATTACCCAGATCCTATTGAGGCTAGAACTTTAGGAAATGATTTATTGAAGCTTATTGGAAAAGTTTTTGTGCCTTTTAAAGTCTCCAGTTTTGGTTGGCAGATTCATGTCGCCGCCGCTTTCTACAGGGATATTTTGTTAGGTACCGACATGAAAGGTTTTTCGTGGGAAATCATTTTGTCTCAAAATAAAGTATATATGGGGACATTGAACCATGTTCTGCTCAGCCCTGACCAATCGAGAGCCGAATGGGACACGCGAAAACAGGATTCTACGGTTCTCGCAGCAGTTCTGTCCATTGATGCCGTGGTTCCCCCCTCGTTGGAGGTGTGTGCCCAGGTCCGGGTCTCCCCAAGACTGACCTAGACTAGTGTCCAATTGTTGAACCATTTGGTGATTTTGTAGATATAAATCGTCATTTGCCTTACGGGGGGATTGTTGTGCTTAAGGAAACCGTTTTTGAATTTTTTGTAGCTAATCCCACAAATCGTCCGGTTGAATTGCATAAAGCCACGTGTTGGGGTCCGCTAGCCCGGCTGAGGACTATTTCGCCACCCTAACTTAGACGTACCGTTGGCAGTTAACAGAGCTCAAGTTAATGTAGATAAGAATGAATCTGATATGTTGTTGATGACGACCTAGGGACCCCTCCTCCCCAAATTTCATCTCCATTTACGGGTCTTTTGTCTGATTCTCCGTTTGACGATCCGTTAGTCCTCAATTCTGAGTCTGAATCCACTCAGAGGGTCATTCTATCAAAAGAGGGGTGGACTCTCTGAATTTGAACGATTTTTTATGAATCGGAGAAAATCCCAGAAGCAACTTCATGTGTTAAAAGGGTTACGGCTTCTCCCGAGTTCTCTTTTTAGTCTCCCCTAAAAAGGGGGTAGTTACCCCCAAAATTTGGGAAGGAGAATCAAAAATTCTACAGTCTTGTTTGTTTTCTGGTGATGATTTGACCGATTTTGCATAGGAAGCCAAAACTCCCTGGCCAATAACGGTACCAGTTGCTTTTTCTGATGTTGTTGAGTCTTTTGCGTAGAGTCTTTGCCACACACTGAGGTCCCTGCTTCTCAGGGGTAGCAGTGTGATGGCGTGGACCTTTCTACGGTGGTTCCTTCAACTACTTCTGCTAGTTCCCCTAAAAGATGTCGAGAATTTTTACTTCGTAAAATTCATCCCGGAGAACTGGGTTTGAGTCCCGCACGTATAGATTGTCGAATAAAACATATCATCCTACGGATCTTTCTTTTGAAAGAATGCTTTATCACGTATTCTGAAAAATGGGCATGTGGTAGGAAATTCCTGAAGAAGAGTTTGAGGTTGACCCACTAACTGTAGCTGAATCGGTGGCAAGTGCCCTCCTTTCCGATCCAGAGAAACGTGTGTTTTTGAATGGCAAAATCAGTTTAGAAGATTGTCTGTACCGCCGAAGTCAAAGGTGGTTGAGACTGATGATTCTAAAGTTTTCAGATAATTTGGACGCTGCAAATGGTTTGATAAAACGGGCATTAAACTATCATTAATTGAATTGAAATTGAAAACGGCCTATTCGTGTCGGGCTTATAAAGTTAACCCAGCACGGAAGATAATTATCGACGAGAAATAGTCCGCTTGGTTGGAGCAAGGCCTCATACAACCCTCTCGGTCACCTTGGACTTCCCGATCATCTTAGATGCAAAGAAAGACGGGGACTGGCGCCTTTGTGTTGACTATCGAAAGTTAGATTCTGTCATCAAGAAAGATTGTTATCCGCTGCTTCGAATTGATTGCCTTTTTGAACTTATATTGGGTCATTGCATTTATTCAAAATTAGATTAGGCCTCTGGGTTACATCAAATTCCCGTGTTTCCTCCTGACCGGAAAAAACTGCTTTTATTACCCATTCTCGTTTATACGAATCTAAAGTTATGCCGTTTGGGTTATGCAATGCACCTAGCACCTTCCAGCGGATAATCGATCGTATCGTGGAGGGTTTCATTGCCAATATTGATGATATTTTAGTGACTAGTCCGACCCAGGCTCATAACCTGCAGCGCCTTGTGGACATTTTTCAGCGCTGCGCAAAAGAACACGTTTTGTTAAAATTGTCAAAATGCGAAGTTGCGCGGAAACAAATGATTTCTTGGGTCACATTTTCTCTGAATTCGGCATTGCTAGCGATCCTGATAAATTTCGGATGGTTCACCAATTCCGTGCTCCACAGTCTGTTAAAAATATTCAAAGTTTTTTGAGTTGGCGGGTTACTATCGTATATTTGTCCCTCATTTTACTAAAATTGCTAACCGTCTGACTCGACCTTTGAAGAAGGGTGCTGAATTTATCTGGGATTCTGCTTATCAAATTCCTTTCGAAACTTTGAAAGAAAAGTTGATCATGGCATCAGTCCTGATTTATCCAAATTTTTCAAAAACTTTTACTCTTGCTGCTGACGCCAGCTATGAAGGTATAGCTGCCATTCTCCAACAGTCTGACGAAAAGGAAATGTTTCATACAGTGGCGTACGCGGCCAGAGCCTTCGATGCGTGTGAAAAGAATTACACAGGCACTAAATTGGAGGCTCTTGCAATCTTTTTGGCATTTCATATTTCCAGCATTACTTGAATTTACGTACATTTGACGTGATCACGGACCATCAGGCCCTTGAATATTTCCTGTAGGATGCTGCGAAGCCCAAAACGGCTGAAGGGATGGTGGCTCGTTGTTGTGCTTTCATTGAACAGTTCCGTTTTCGAACTATCCGAGAACCTGGTTCTGTTAATGGGGCAGCCTAAGCGTTATCTAGAAATCCACCTGCTTTTGCAGAGGTTTTTGCTGAATATCCAAAACTTCCCGAATATCTGTTTGCATTTTGGAAGATGTTATGTTGATGAAGAATGCCCTAATGATGGTCCGAATCTCCCTGTACCGCTCATGGCGGTGAAAGAAATTTGGTCACAAGCTCTGCGCTCGTTCCCTTTTACGTCGGCTATGATAAATGGTCCTCGTAAACCTCAGGCTTACATGAAATTTTTTATTCCGGTGGAAGCACCATTCGAAAGAATCAGCATGGATGCCATGCATGCCCCTCCCACTTCTGCAGGTAATTCTAAAACCTTGGTTATGATCGATTTTTTTCACGTTCGTGTGGGCTTTCGCTATGGCTAACGAACAAGCGACTATTGCAAAGCTATTGGCTGAACACATTATTACGCTTCATGGGGCCCATGGTGAAATTTTGAAGGACTGGGGTAATGTTTTTGTTCTACTCTTATGGACGATGTTTGTAAACCCATGGAAACTCGAAAAGTTCGAACCTGCTTTCCATCCAGAGTCTAACTGTGCTTTGAAGATTACCTGGCCGGCTGTGTGTATGCGGGGGGAGGATACTTCTTCCCTTGGGTACTGTTCGTTTATCGGACAGCCCCCACGCCTCTACCGGAGGTCTCCATTCTGGGCGAGATCCTAGATTGCTTTCCGAAAACATTTTGAAAATGCCTGATCCCGCGACTAAACCTTTCAACCCGTCGTACGTACAGGACCTTCGTCGACGATTGAGATATTCTCGTGATCTACTGAAAGAACATATGCAAACAATCTTGAAGAAGCGTAAAGCAGATTATGAGGCAAAAGTTAAGCCGGTCTACTATAAGGAAGGGATGTTAGTATGGAAAGACATTTCTAAAGCGAATATACCGAAGGGCGCAAGTCGCTAATATCTGCTAGCGTTCGAGGGACCATTTCGGGTGGTCAAAGTTTTGGAGCATCCAAATGTCGAAATCCAGTCTACGACTAAAAACGGAACCCCATCAAAAAAATCCATGTAAACCGTTTCAATCCTTTCCTGGGGGATGGTGGTTGAGAGGACATCTGGGATTAGGAAGTTGGGGCAGGTCAGTGACAACTTTGGGGGGGGGGGGTAGCCCCCCATTTTGCACCATCTGACCTGGAGACGTAACTGGAGGACCACAAGCTCAATTCAACATTTGAGAAGATGACGGACGTGGAATTTTTTCCATTTTCGAAACAGAAGTTTGGGGTTGGGACTGCCCTCCGCCTGGGTCCACTGAGGTGGGACCGACCATTCGACTGACCGGGATTGGCGACTGACAACACGGTATATTTTGGCTACTTGAGGCATTTTCTCCCCACGTTTGAAGGGGGATAGAAGTAAGGATATACGGAATACCCAGTTACGATAAGGGGCCTTACCCTGAACCTCAGGCGGAATCCCGTCTTTGAGGGGGGATCTCGATATTCGCCAAAATCTCGGGGGTTCCCCCGGTCCATGACTGGTGCTTGTTCACAACAACGTTGACGCAAGACTAAATCGTTATATTCGTCTGGATAATCAAGATTTTGCAAAAATTCGAAAAGAACATTGAATACCTTGAAGTCGGTCTTCTAATTGCTGATAAAATTTCGGGGCAAGACCGTCACACTCCTCTAACATCTACCACATGACACGGTCGCCACATGTAAAGTTTGACTATACGAGAGTTACTAAAACGAATAATTTAATAATTCACAAGAATAATTTGTGTCTACCAGTGCTAATTTCGCACTAGATATTTTTTCGTAAAGAAAACTGTTGTGAAATATTCCTTGTATTTCAGATATTTTTCGTGAAATCTCACATAAACGATGAAACAAAATTTACTTTAGCTAATTAGGTAGTTTTCCAATATGGAGTTAGTTGTTTGAAAAAGGAGCGGGTTAGTTGTTAAGTTCGTGTTTGTGGGAGTGTTCGGGCCAATTTTTGTGCATATTCCTTGTACGGCAGCTGGTTTTGGTGGTTTTATTGTGAGCGTTATTGTCAACTACTCGTAGTGCTCATGTTTGGAAATTTATGAAAATGTATATTTAGTTGATAATTTGAAGTAAAGTATCGTGTCTCTCAATTTCTTATTTTCGGTAATTTAGTGAGACAGGCGCAAGAAGACGATATTTAGGCATACACTACCGACGAAAGAACCTGCAGATTTATTTACGATCCTATTATTTAGCCTAGCATAGATCAAACAATATTTTTACAAACTGGCGACCATGTCATGCGGTAAATGCCTGTTTTTTCTTCTCCAACTACTTGCGCCAGGACAAAACAGCAAAAAGGAAAGTTTTTCTTTTTGAACATTTGCCTGCTCATCAGGCTCCGGAGGTTATAGACGAAAGTTTTGGGATGTTGCAGCCTGCCATGTCTGGACTGGGGGGGGGGCGGGGAGATCTCCCCCAATCCGGTGTCAGTTCGGGGGTCGGGGGAACGCCGCGTCCAACGTTGACTGGGGTGGGTCGAGGTTCGCGGGGAACACCAGAACGCCAAAAAATGTATGTACGAGCTTTGACCATTTATAAAATTTAAACATTTATAGTAAAACCCAACAATGCATATACGTTTCATATCGTCAAGAACTCGAGATTTTGAAAATCCGAAAAATCCTTCTTTGATTGAAAATTCACAATTTTTGCTTTTCGTCAAACTTTAATCACATCCAAAATGTTGTTTCCAGAATAGAGCTGGTTCAGCTGCATACTTTTGCTGTGACAAGCTTTTCATGAAAACTCAACCAATTTTCGGAATTCCGGGTTTTCAAAATTTCCGGATTTCCGGATACCCTCAAAATACCCTCTTGGCGAGATAAACAGCTTTTGCAAAATAACAAAGTTTTGAAAATTTACTCAATTCTCGGAATTCGAGAAAACCAGAATGTACGGAACAATTTTCTGCAATATCCTAAAATATTGGTATCATCTGAAAGCTCTTGATGAGCATTTTCAAAAGTTCATTCTGTTATAATTGTGAGAGCAAAAATATGTAGCTGAACCAGATCCCTGTTGCACCAACCACTGGTTACTGATTAATCAGTAATCAGTAATCAGTAAAATCCGTTGCACCAACTTTACTGATTACAATCAGTAATCAGTAATCAGTAAATGATCACTGAATGATCAGTAAATATTCAGTAAGTTGTTGTACCAATCTCTTTACTGATTACTGATTACTGATTATTTTTGCTTAAATTTAATCAGTCTCCTTTATCATGACTAATTACACAATCAGTATAATTTATCTGTAATTAGGGGCATATTTCGTGAATCTGTCCATTAATAAGTAGTAAGTACTTTGTTATTACATGTAGCAAATATATTTACTTCCGCTATAAATATGTGTTGCAGTAGTTTTGCAGGCTTGGTAAGATGATGAGAACAGTTAACACTAAAATAAGTAAAAATGGGTAAGCTTTTAAAATAAAAAATAAGACTGTAAATTTGTAAAATGTAGTCTGTAGTAAAGCTTAGTTATGCGTCTTTCAAATAATTCGTTTGGCTCAGTTAACTAGATTCTTGAATATTGCTGGGCCGTTGACTTACACTTTTTGAATGTTGCTCGGCCGCCGGCCAACATTCACAAGAAAGTAAGCTGAATGTTCGTTTCTCGCCCAATTACATTCTGAGAATGTTGCTCGGCGGCCGAGCAACATTCTCAGAATTTATCTGTCGACTAACTACATTCACAAGAAAGTAAGTGGAAAGTAAGTTAACTGGAAACGAACACTAGCTAGCTACCCTATTGGCGTTCGCGGTAATCATAACGGCCATTCCTTTTGAATTCCAAGAATCTAGTTAACTGAGCCAAACGAATTATTTGAAAGACGCATTAGGGGCATATTTCGTGAATCTGTCCATTAATAAGTAGTAAGTACTTTGTTATTACATGTAGCAAATATATTTACTTCCGCTATAAATATGTGTTGCAGTAGTTTTGCAGGCTTGGTAAGATGATGAGAACAGTTAACACTAAAATAAGTAAAAATGGGTAAGCTTTTAAAATAAAAAATAAGACTGTAAATTTGTAAAATGTAGTCTGTATTAGGTAAGTCCTTCTTTGTGTTAAGTTGCTGACTAGCTATATGCTATGTACAGCTATATTTCCCGTGTAACCAGTAATCAGTAAATATATGTGGAGGTGGATTTCTCATTTAATCAGTAATCAGTAAATGTATACGAAGAAGTGTATTTTTTTCATGTAACCAGTAACCAGCAATCAGAAATCAGTAGTCTTGTACATCGGAAAACAACTTACCGACTACTGATTACTGATTGCTGATTACTGATTACTGATTACGGATTAAAAGTTGGTGCAGCAGGGCCCACCTCTATTCCATCGTGGAAACAAGCTCTCATAGCAATAGAAATTGGGCAAAAACTAACTTAATTCCTGATTTTCCGGATTTTCGAAATCTCCAATTCCTGAAGATCCTAAAAATGAACACACCGTTGGATTTTCTCCAAAGGCTAATCAGCTATAAACGGTATTGCTCACATACTGTAGCTAAACCATTATTTTTAATTAAATTAAGCTGAACTATGTTCAATACATAAAAAGTTTTGTTTTGGTGGTTTCTTGACAGAAACTTCTATTTTATTGCAAAAAGTGGGCCATATGGATCATATTATTTTACAGGGGTCTCGCATGTAGTGAAGTGAGTAGGATCAATGAGCTGCGAGTCGCGTATCGGGTGCGGATCAAAAATTTGTTCCATTTCTAGCTACAGAGCATGCGAGCTGATAACAAAGAGAAAGCCAGCTGCCACACTCTTACCATTATGTATGTACTCTTGTTGCGTGTGAAGTCTCAACAATGGGTAAACAGTGGCGGAGTATTAAAGATACAGATAACAAAGCTTTTTGTTAGATTTCAAAGCTTATTGTTAGATTTCTAAACTTTTAAGTGATAAGTGCAATGAAGCTTCCTGGAAAGATTTTGCCTTTGACCTTTTCGAAAACTACATAATAGGGGCCCGTTGCATAAAAGGTATTACTAATAAATTATTAGTGATTAGTTGATTAGTGCAGCAGTATTAATGAGCCAAGCTATTAATTGAACCAACAAATTTTGGTGTTTTCGGTATTATTTTGTAGAGAATGATGTGATTAATTCAAAAATGACCAAAACTTTCTATAATTTTCTCCAACTCAATAGTTTTGATCACACATAAAATAAAAAAACTCGATTTTTGAAGGTTAATCCTTTGGCTTTGTCCAAATTTTAATTTTACAGCAACTTAGAATATATAGTTCGTAAGAGCATCTCAAATGCTCCCTCTGGCTTTACACAACTTTAGCTATTTTCAATCAAAGTGCTACACTAATCAACTAATCACTAATAATTTATTAGTAATACCTTTTATGCAACGGGCCCCAGGGCTCATTTTATCGATTTCTATCGACTGTAAAGGTAATCATACTAACCGCTGTGTTAAGATAACGGAGGCTTCAGAGAATGAAAATATATAGCATACATGTATTACATGTAGCAAAACAGGGAATGTATTCAACAGGAGAATAAATATACTGAAGTCAAGCTGTATTGCAAAAGTCAAAACAATGCGCGATCATGTCTGTCTAGCGTTGCAGAGAACAGACAGTTTCTAATTGACTTCTAACAGACAGTTGAAAACAACTAGTTAGAAACCTGTATTTCCATATAATTTTACATGTTTTTAGATACTTGTAATTGGTTTTGTCTCTTTTTGAACTGCTTTCACCTTACGCTCAAAAAGTGCCCTATGCTCATCACACGCCTCCCTATGTGGCAGTTTTTGCGTAGTGTGAAATATTCGTTGAAAACGATGATAATTTGGGAAGTTATTTCATGAATGATCAAACTATTTGGAACTTAGCTACTTCGGTAGTTTACAAAGATGGAGTCACTTGGTTGAAAGTTAGAGTTGGGTAGTCTTGGTTGAAGTTTAGGTGTAGTTGGTTGGGTGTGCGGGTCCCAATACATTGTAGTGGCAGCTGAGACTTTTTCGGTAATTTTGCATGGTGTTATTGGTTGATTCTGAATATTTGGTTAAGTGGTTTTGTACGTTCTTATGAAAATGTTTGTTAGTAATTTCGTGTAAAATTAAGATTAAAGTATCGTGTTAATTTTATTAGTTTGATTAGGTTTTCGAAGTTAGGCACGAGGAGGATTTGTAGGCATACACTACCGATTGTGAACCTGCAGAAAATTAGTCAAGTCCATTTTATTATCAGTATAGGCAACAACTACATTTTTACAAATTGGCGACCGTGAGATGCGGTAAATGCCTATTTTTTCGCCTCCTCATACTCGTGCCAGGACAAAACAGTTAGCAGATAAAGTGTTTCTTTTTGATAATTTGCCTGCTTTTCAGGCATCTGAAGTTGACGATAATATTGTCATGTCTCAGTCTGCCGCTGTCCCCAGCAGTTTGGGGGTTGGGAGGAATCTCCCCCAACCAATTACGAGTTTGGGGGTGGGGGGCGCCACGTCCATCGTTATCTGGGTTGGGTCGAGGCTTGCCTCGTCCCTCCCCAGTGGCCCCAACACCCAGTTCCGCTGTTGTAACTGTGCAAAATTCCTATAGTTCGGGGGTGGGCCGGGGGAAGTCTCCTGGTTCCCACTACTCGGCCCAGTTGGGTCAACCCTCTCCGGGGGTGGCCCCAAATTAGACCCATGAAAAACTTATCAGCTGAATTCCTTGTAATGTTAGAAGGCCTTAGCCCAAGCGTCCTGTTTCCGACCAAGTCAGCGAAATTCCATGGAACTATAAACTCCTTAGTTCTGGCCAGCAAAATTACAGCCAAGACAGAGGCGTGCCATAAAATTTCAAGTATGTTCATCACATAACTATGCCAATTTTACAATTTGGTTGGCTAACTCCATGGAAACTTTTGTCACCTAAGATTGGGCAGCAAAATTCCAGCAGAGTCAGCTCATTTCCATGGAATGATTTTGTGCTTGGCAGCTGTGTTGGTTCTGCGGAATCTTGCTATAATGGTGTACTCAAAATCTTTTGATAGACGAATAGTTGCACTTATATGTATGTTCCACTTAATTTACATTATGGAAAGAAATTCCTAGAGTATTGTTTAAGAGTATATATTCCGTCAATGTTTTACCAGGTGTTTTCTGTAGTAAGCAAGTAAGAACGCCGTTATAAAATACTTAGCTGGTAGTAAGAACGCCGTTATAAAATACTTAGCTGGTTAGCGCAGCAGGTTTCTGAAAATATCCAACTTAAGGGGGGGGGGGTCCACCATGAAAAATTTTATGGCCACGGATTTTGCTCATTTTCACACAAAATTATGTCACATATGTCCTGCATATCGAGTTTCAATTTCGAGTAGTTTCGTTCAGTACTTAACGAGTAACCGGCTATTAATTGCACGCAATTTGAAAACAGGTGAAAACGGCGGTGTCGCAGCAAATATTGGCACTTTACACCTGAACTTCCTTGAGAATGGAGCTTCACTCGGTTGTATCCCTTCACTCGTGTTGCAAACAAAGAAGCTAGGGTAGCTTTAAATGGAAAAACCTTTCTTTATGACTTTATGTAGTGATTTTAGGGATTAGCGCCGGCGCTGGAGAGCCTTGACCACGAAAATCATTTAACGGTCGATAACTTGAATCTGGTGCATTTGAGGGCAATGGTTCAAGAAGAATAAATGTTCCCGACAATGAGAGCTTTCGATTGATATAAAATGTAACATATTTCGAAAAATTTGAAAAATCGCAATTTTTGAGATTATGGTTGTCAGACCCCCATATTTAACCCCAGCGACCAATTGGGTGCACTAACCTGCACTACTTGTGCTCAAACGTGACCTAAAGTCACCAATAATGGTGCGCAAATAGATAGTCTAACATTTTATAGGTCTGTGTTGCCATAGTTCTATGTTATTTGCCAAAAAGCGGGAATTTCCGAAATTTTGCTAAAAATTGAGGTTTCTGCGCCAGAGAAATTTCGAAATCGGACAGAGCTTCTGCTTCCTACAAATCACCCTTCGAGATCGTATTTATGATATAAGATGGACGTTGAAGTGCTCCGTTTTGTCGTTGGTGAGATTTCTCTGGCGCACGGAAAAAATCACCACTTTTTCCGTTTCCTATGTTTAACACATGAAATCTCAACTTTGAGGTGAAATTACTCAACAACCGTAAGACTTACTACTTTAATTTTATAAACTCGTTAAAATATACTACTTGGACAATAAAATATGTGAAAATCAGCGAGATCGGCGAAAGTCGAAAAAATGACCCAAAAATGGACCCCCTTAAGCTTTTGCACAAAGGCTTGCTAGTTGAGCTTACGAATGAGCTGAATCAATATAATTTAGATCCAGACTACAAGACCATGTCACGAAAAGACTATGTATAATGAATCTGGCAGTGTGAGTTAAACTATCTGTTTGCATTTTGTAACAGTGGACCTCAACTTAATTTACTCATGACAATATTTTCCTATTTCCCTTGGTTGTTTTTAGAAAGTTTAGAAATCCCACGAACAACTTTCGGCCACCTCGTAGAAATATCCACAAAGCGATTCACCGCAATAAACTGCACGAAACATTAGCTCAGCCATAGTGATAGACACACACATGGGAATGGAACAAACTGTACAAGGTTAAGTTATGTCGTCAAACACAATCGCAACGTGGTCTCCAGTTGGGAAGTGTAATACGTGTTGGAACTAGTTTCATTTCTGTTTTTTGAATCTGAGATTTTAAAACTTACAAAAAACATGATAAAAAAGTCTTTGCATGCTATAACTGAAAGGTGCTTTAATATTACAGTTTCCAAAACTAGTATTTGCTATTACGTATACTTATGTACAAATGAAAAGATGAATTATTTGGTGATGTCAAAAACGGGCTTCTATTGCCTACGGTGGACCATTTATTTGAGATCAAACGTCGCAAAATTTTCCAATAGCGCAGGACCATAATTTAAGGTGGTGGTGATTCCTTTTAGGCACATATTGTTATTTGGAAGCGTAAATCAAGATGAAATTTCATGAAACTTTCCGAAATAAGTTCTTTTAGCGTTCTAACACCCTCAGCATCAATGCCGATTCAAAAATTCGAGATTTCCGGCCAGAGTGGTTTTTCCCAGTTTCTGAACGTTTGGCAGCAGCTATACAGTTATGACTATATTCATTCGAAAGATCCCATTGAGCTTCACATTTTTGCTTTTTAAAGCAAGTTTCTAGCTTTTCTCTACCGTGAGATATAGCCGATTTTCTTGTTTTGGCGTCGAAAACTTGCCATTTTTGCAGAAATCAAAATAATCCAACATTTCTTGAACTACGCAAGCCGTAAAATCAAACTAAGGGCGTCGACCTGAATGTCTCACAGGGTCAAATTATCTGACGCATGATCGTTTTCCAACGTTTGCAAAAACACGACCAATTTTTTTCCAAAGATTGTGGAGCATTCACCATGCAAGCTGGAAGGCTGCTACTGAACAAATGTGTTCTGCACAAATATACCCAGGGACGATTTTTTAGTTGCCCGGATTGCTGCTTTCTAGCTAAAGTTATCGCTTGACAAATTTGGAAAAAAGTAGGCAAAATACAGGTTACGCACACATTTCAGCTTATTACTCAATAACGAAGAGCGATTTCACAATAAAGAAAAAATCGTTCCCAGCTATCTGATGGAGATATCGAATGATATAACCGATGTCTCGCGAAAAAATTTACTTGAGTCTGCAAAAATTCTGGAAATTTATACTTCTTCTAAAATGTGTTAAAAATATTTTAGAAAAGCAACATTAGTTTTGTGGCGTGCATTAGAAAGAGAAAATGTCAAGCTACATTTTGATCTTAAAATGGCTTCTTAACTCCAAGTAATGAATGAGTAATTATGGTGCAAACTTTATGTGACCAAAGGGAATCACCACCTTAAGAGGGTCTATTATTGGGTCGGTTTTTTCTATGTTTGCCGATCTTGCTGATTTTTTCGTATTTTATTATCCAAACGGATATGTTAATGAGGTTTTAAAATTAAGGTCGTATGTCTTACGGTTTTCGAGTAATTTCACCTCAAAGTGGAAGTGTTTCAGTATCTCATTGTTGTGAGATTCATAGCCGAAAGTTGTTCGTGGGATTTCTAAACTTTCCGAACACAACCAATGGAAATAGTAAAATATGGTCATAAGTAAATTAAGTTGATTTCCTTTCATTGTTACAAAATGCAAACAAATAGTTTAACTAACACTCACACACTTGCGCAGTTAATTTCAGACGATTGCAATATATAGTAGCTAGTAATAGGCGGTGCTGTACTTCAGCAGCACTCTACTTCAGCGCAACCAGATGAAAATTATACTGTCAATGAAGAAACCTTATTCGGCGCAATTTCTAATGCTCTTCTGCAGTTATATGCAAACTTTTAGACGCATGCAACTTTTCTATTACTAGTTATAGGCAGACCTTAACAGCACTCTACTGCAGCTCAACAAGATGCAAACTATACCGTCGATGTAACTATATTACTTTGCCATGTCCAAGCTATCTACACACCTAATTTAATATGTTTAACCGTTTACAGTAGTCTGCAGCCAGCGTTCTATGGTTGCTGCATAACAGTGCAGCACGATAGCAGCACCGCACCGCGCTGCGACTATGCTCATCCTTATACGCGTCCTATTTTGACTGTTTTCTGTGGAGTTGGGACTTAGAAATTTTTCCGAAAACGGCCATTTGGACCGACTAACTTAGGGCCGGCCGCCAGAACGGTCCAGAACCTAAATCAAAAATTGGCCAACGTTAATCACTAGTATCCCCGGCTGAAAACGTCCACATCTTTCAAACACCTCTGCATAAAATAGCATTTTTCCAAGCGTGACTTACACAGAAAAAAATAAACGGACCTAACTTGTGCGAAAGCGAAAATTTTCAAAGTTGAAAATTTTACCAACTCTTTTTTGCAACTTGTTGTACTCGTCGTGTAGATTCCAACGATACCAAACTTGCCGAGTTTCGTTCAGTATTCTGCTGGCGCGGTGCTCGAACGAATCTCCAAGGGCCGCGCAGCGCTTTTTACACCCATATTATAAGGGTCGCTCTCGCGTCCCCTATAGTTTTTCAACCTATTAGGTAGAAAGAAGCAACGTACGACTGCTTGCTTATCACTTTCAGTCTAACTGACTCGTAGGAAAGTGGATATATACGATAGATAGCTAAGAAATACATAGATGGGGAATACAGAAGGATTGGGATATCAAACTGGCTTTTGCAATGCGTGAGTATCGAACATCTTTTCATTCTACCATTCAAGATTTCTAACACCGTTCTTTCTACCTTTTGGTCGAGACTGTTAAGTTCCTCAGTATTTGCAGTTTGAAAAGCTGGATAAACCAGTACCTTCTATGAATGCTTACAAAAATCTGCTCTGGGAGAATTAACGGAAAACTGACGTTTGACTTCGCAAATCATTAAGGATAAAGTTGATAAAGTTAAGCAAAGACACGTAAGAATATACGTATGAAGCATTTTGACGTAGGCCAGCTAGTAAACGAAACATATCTCAAGTACGGGTACCTACGGGACATATAGCAAAGTTTGCTTCAAAGCACGATGGTCATACCTCATAATTGAAACAAATTTCATAACAAAACGTGGGTTTAAGGTGTTCACAAACAAGAACGCAAGTAATCCTATTCGCGTCATTCGACTGAAGAAACAAACTGACTCTGCAATATAAGCTGCCTTTCTGTGGAGAGGATCCGCGGGTGCCCTGGAACACCATTCAGGTCCTCGGTTGGCTCCAATTGGTATCCCCCTACAGGCCCTCCGGTCCAGCTGCAAGCTGGTGGGAAAAGCCCTTGTCCCCCATACCACGGAGGAACCCCCAATATTTGCAGTCTGTACTGCAGGTTTCTGTACATGGTGCCTAGATGTCCGGTTAGCTGGATCCCCAAAGCAGCGAACTTGTTAGTCATCCTGCTGCTGCTTTTCATTGCACAGACACATACACCCTAACCCGGGCCCAAGGCAACGCTGACCGATGCGGTGCCACAGTGGCCATGTGGACGGTGCCACCGCAATGTGCCGCGCTCTGTCTGGAGCGTTCAGTGCAAAATATGTAGCATGTGGTTCCACTGTATATGTGCTGATCTGAGCCTGAACGTAATCAAATGTCTGTTTCTGGGGCAGTGGACCTGCCCACAGTGCCCATCAACACCACCCAGTACTACAGCTACGGCTACAACAGCCCCCCCCCCCCAAATTCTCCCGGACTGGTGAAAACGGCGCCCCCTGTGATTCCTACAGCCCAGTCCGTTAACCAACCATCTAACCGGCCCACAGTACGAATACTTCAGTGGAATGTCAGTAGTTTCATCAGAAGAAAACTGGAGCTAGAAAATTTTCTCAGTGACCAGGGTAAGGCAGGAACTCCAATCCACGTGATAGCCCTCCAGGAAACGAGTTTCCATGGCAAGCAACCTAATGTGTCAGGGTACTCAGTCGAAACCAAAGACCGGCAACGCTTCCGGCAGGACCGGAATGTCGCAGCCTCCGGAGGAGGACTCCTCACTGCCGACAGGAGCGGCATTGCCTACAGAATCTCGCCAATGACTGTTCTGGATCCAAACGACCAAATCACGGAAGCGCTGACGACCACTATTTTTGTACCAAACGGTCGGAAATCCACCGAAATCTAGCTCACCAACGTATACTGCCCCCCAATCCGTCAGGCTGTCGACGACAACAGGGTAGATAACTTTGATCCTGAAGCCCTCCCACAAATGCCAACTTCCTCTATTGTTGGTGACTTCAATGCCCACGCAATGTCCTGGGACAGTATAGTAGCCACAAACAGAAGAGGAAACCTAATAGAAGATTGGATTGCTGGATCAGAAATGATGCTATCAAACGATGGACAACCTACCAGGAAAGACTAGAACTGGTAGCGACGGGACGCCGGACCTATCCATCTACCACGCCAGCCTTGACGGAAGAATCAGGTGGACTGTTCTCAACGATATGGGATCTGATCACCTGCCCATCCTAATGGAAATAAACTTGCATCCGCCTTTGTGCCCACCGCCCAAGCTACCACTTAAGTGGGTCCATGAAAAGGCAGACTGGGAATAAGTTGGTAGGATGCTGGTTGATGAACTTGGAAAATGCCGAATTCACAAGTCAACAAATGTGCACGAAGCCAACCGAACTCTGTCCTCCGCCATCCTGACTGCAGCTAGCATTCCATCCCATGTGGCAGAAGAAAACACGCTAAGCCCTGGTGGGATGGTGAAATAGAAGAAGCAATCAAACAAAGAAGGGAAGCCAGGGCTCTGGCTAATCGAAGTGAGGCGAAGCCTGGATCAAAATCAACAATGATACTGCCAACCCAATCACTAAGAAGAAAACTGATTGGTGGCGCCAAATGGCATCCAAACTCTCTGCTCGCAGCGATCCAAATCGAGTATGGTCAGTTATCCGGTCAATAGATGGAAGAAACGGGAAGAACAACTCCACAGCACTGGCAACAAATGGAAAGATCTATGCCAGGGACAAGGACCGGGTAGAAATCTTCAGTAAGGAATATGCCAGCGCAAGCTAAATAAACGAATGAAAGCCAGAGCGAAAACGAAAGCGGATTATCAAAGCCAGTTTGCTAAAGGCAAAAACACTGAAACATTTGTAAATTCCATTAATGGTTACGATAAATTCATCGTCTTTGATGTTGAAAATTTTAGAAAAATGGCAGGACTGCATTATTTCAATTTGCCATTTGTGTATCTGTTTTTGCGAAAAACGTTTTTACAAGAACCAAAAAATGTTATATTCTGCTATAGTTAAGAATTTGTTAACTTGTTGTTGTTAACAATTTTGTTAATAACAACTTTACTACTAGTCTTGATCCTGCCTGACCTGGATCCTGCGGAGCCCCCAGAAAAAAGGCAAAGGCTTACCCCAGAAGATATCTGCGTCCTGCCACAGGACATGGGGTGCCGGTGCTCATCCCCGGATTCTCAGCCGTAGAGCCAGGAATGTGATCAAATCAAATGATGACTGCATCCGTGGAAGGGGGGCCGGCCCTTCTACACAGTCTCCTGTTACCTTCCCACCGTAGTCGTACCCATTTACCGACCAGTTAAGGATGGATAGCTGGGTTGCTAGAGTTGGGTAAGCGTTGTGGCCTTCGGGATCAAACCACCGACCGTAAGATCGGAAGTTCTGACCAGTCATCCCGACAATCCCGACCCAGAACCCGAAGAAATTTTTGAAAAAACTGAAAAATTGGTATTGGAAACATTTAAAGTTTTTAGTCTTACAAAAGTGAATTTTTTCCGATATAATGTTGCGTTTATCTTGCGTCCCGTTAAAATTTCGTTGCGTCCGGATAAGAAACTGCGTCCAGACGCATATCTGGACGCAAAAAACCCTGGTTGCAGTATTCTTCAATCCACGGTTAGGTGCGAGCCGCTCTCACTTCAAACTCTGCACGTCATTACAAATTTAGTCATAAGCTGTATTAAAATATACATATACTGCTTGCTAGGAGCTCGTGCGAATTCCATTGGGTGTTGCTGAACATTGACTATTGGCAGTTAGTCGGTTACTTGCCGTGGCCAGCCAACCATCAAAGTCCGTCAAAACCAATTGGCTTGGCCGACAAAAGTTTGGCCAACGTTCAGACCGAGCACCAGCACTTACAAAGCATTTAGGCTTAATTAATGTTAGAAGACAGCACATGCCTCTTATTTATTGTAAGTTTATAGATAGAACTTTTGGATTTATAGAACTTTTGTCGGAAGATTAAAGTTTGTCTCAAAAGTTTGAAAAACTTTCGAGACATTTTGTCAAACTTTCGAGACATTTTGTCAAACTTTCGAGAAAGTTTGTCAAACTTTCGAGTCAAACTTACGTGACAATTGTTAACTTTCTGAGACATTTTCTGAGACAAATCTGAAACTTTCGGGACAAAATGTCTTACTCTCTGAGAAACCTTCTGCACTTCCCTTGACTTATAACGTGACATACCCATTATGCGCAGTACGGGGATCAGAAGAGCATAGATAAGCTGCGCCAAAGTTCTTTGAATCATCAAATTTTGCAAGATCTAACCTGGGAGTATGCTGTATGCTGAAATTGTGGCGTGGCGGGATCCTCCGACCACCCCTCGAGGCAAAAATATTCAGATCAAATTCACGTTTGTGGCTGACGCGCAAACTCATCGCCCCGACGCGCTTCCCTCTATTGAAGTTTTGTCCAAACAAATTTTTGTTGGGGCTACTCAGCGGGTGGACCCACCTCTGCGTGTGGCCACCACCGGCGAACCTCGTTTGTCCCCTGCGCCTCGACAACCACCTCTGGAGATGGATCATCTTCTGAGGGCATCCGCGGAGGGCCAGTCGGAGAGTCGATCGGAGAGTCAGTGGGAGAGTCAGGCGGAAGCTCGTGAAGCTACATCTCCGGAGATGTGGTGGAATGACAGTCAGGACCTAGTGGAGGTGCTGGGACCAGAAACGGCTGCTCGTGTAGTTGACGTGGTCGGGGATGTGCCGCAGACTCCTCCAACTTAACAGTCAGATCAACAGTCGGAACCTATGGATCACGAAGTGGCTCAGCCGCAGCCGGGTTCTTCTGAACCTGAGCAGGCGGGGTCCGCGAATGCGGTCCCCGGTGAAGCGGCTCATCCTCAGCTACAGGATCCTGCAGAGCCGGCTGTTGCTTTTCAGATGGACGTCAGTTCAGCGACTTTTTCGAGTGGGTCGGCGCCCCTAGTGATTTCGGAATCGGCCGTTTCGGGGGATGTGGCTCTTGGTGAAAAATCGGGAGTGGATCCTGGTTTGGATCCGGGAGCTACCCCCCCCCCCCGGTCGCGGCCGGTTTGGCGGAATCCCCGACGTCGCACCCGGCGGGCCCCACGGCCCCGTCCACTCCTGTGGTTGTGACTTTTGGCCCACCAGTTCCAAGGGACTTTATGAGTACGCCGATGGGCTATTATCCCCAGGCTGACATACCTCCGCCGACAACAACAACAACGCCGCATCAACGCCCGCTCTGCCGAAAGGCAGCCTCCCGCCTGCGTCGGGCCTTATCCTCCTCATCAATTTCCTGGGGCAAGTCCGGAAACAACTCAGCTCGTACAATCATCAACAATTTCCCCATCCAATTTTTCCCAGGCCGCTTTTCATCCAAAATAAGGTCACGAATCGCTGTAGCGGATTTGCGCATAAGTTTAAAAAGTCCATACCAATACCCCAATACTTATCCTCATGGACCGCCTCAGCCAAATATGCAACCCCTGAATTTCGCAGCGCCTTACGTAGCTGGGGACAAGATCGAACTTTAGCCCGCAAGCATTCCAGCATGTATACAGCGCGCACCACGGACTCATCATCATGCCACATCTTACTCAAGGTCGAATCTCTTGGGACCCAATGAGTCAGAAAATATTCAGCGCCCTTTTTGGCCGCAAATGGCGAGCCAGTTTGCACAATTTCGCGCGCAGGCTGATGCAAGCCAAACCAGTCATAGGCCTTGTAGAACTGGTAGGGATATTCGTTCACACCAAATTCGCGACCCCATACAGTCATATATTCATCTTGAACAGTGGCCTCAGGGTAGGGCTGCAGCGGAAACATATTTGACATTGGCATCTGGCTGCCCTTAAAGAACACAACTTGGCGCTGTATACATGCTGGAATGCTTGCGGGCTAAAGTTCGATCTTGTTCCCAGCTACGTAAGGCGCTGCGAAATTCAGGGGTTGCATATTTGGCTGAGGCGGTCCATGAAGATAAGTATTGGGGTATTGGTATGGACTTTTTAAAACTTATGCGCAAATCCGCTACAGCGATTCGTGACCTTATTTTGGATGAAAAGCGGCCTGGGAAAAATTGGATGGGGAAATTGTTGATGATTGTACGAGCTGAGTTGTTTCCGGACTTGCCCCAGGAAATTGATGAGGAGGATAAGGCCCGACGCAGGCGGGAGGCTGCCTTTCGGTAGAGCCGGCGTTGATGCGGCGTTGTTGTTGTTGTCGGCGGAGGTATGTCAGGCTGGGGATAATAGCCCATCGGCGTACTCATAAAGTCCCTTGGAACTGGTGGGCCAAAAGTCATAACCACAGGAGTCGACGTGGCCGAGGGGCCCGCCGGGTGCGACGTCGGTGATTCCGCCAAACCGGCCGCGACCGGGGGGGGGGTAGCTCCCGGATCCAAACCAGGATCCACTCCCGATTTTTCACCAAGAGCCACATCCCCCGAACCGGCCGATTCCGAAATCACTAGGGGCGCCGACCCACTCGAAAAAGTCGCTGAACTGACGTCCATCTGAAAAGCAACAGCCGACTTGCAGGATCCTGTAGCTGAAGCTGAGCCGCTTCTTTTCCAACTTTCTTAGGTCGGTAAATCCCCCCCTAGGGTCAAAAATCGAAAAAATTTTCCTCTAGGGTTTGTGTGTTTGTATACGTGTATAAACTGTGTACCTGGTTCTCCCCCACATTAGGCTCTAATACAGCATTTATTTTTGGGGTGAGTTAGTTTAAGGCTATTTTTGGGATTTGAGTTAGAAATTTTTTCCAAAGTTCGTACCCCATTAACAAATAATGTCCTTGGGAAACAAAAATTCTGTGAGGACGAGTTGGGTTAATCGTCTTAAGATAAGTTTGCTGGTTACCTCACTCTCACCCCTGTGCACGTGTTATTTGCATTATGAGGGACTGACGATCAGCTGCGCAACAGCGCAGCAATAAAATAGAATTGTCGCTATCTTCACGTTTGAAGCGTAAAAGTGCCCTTAGTTTTACGAAATCAGAATTCGGAATAATCTTGAAATACCTTATTTTGAAAAGATAAATCTTATTTCTTTTTTCACCAGCTACGGCCGTTAGCTCAAAAAGCAAAAAAGGAGCGCGAACTTGAATTTTGATATAGTGAGTGTGTTATCGGTTTCAGGTGGTCGGGGGTCCGAATTGGATGTAAGTTTCGAAAGTATGATAGTATTTCCCATTGTGGGTTCTTCGTGAGTTGGTGTCTCTTCTCTCGTCAGTTTGTGTAGCATTATAGACAGTTTCTCTTAAGCTGTAAGTTGGTGAAGTTGTTATAGTGATCTGAAAGTAAATTCGAATGGCGGTCTCTATTTGAATAGGCCAGTAAGAACGGTCGCTTAGGTCTACTTTCCTCGCATATTATATATCTTCTCTTCTCTCTTTTTTGACAAAGATATCACACACTGAACAAGTACTTTAAACTTTTACTGAGCTTAGCAGTTTATTCTATGAGATACGCAAGTATCCTATACTGTATTCCCATACGCCGATAGCGTGCAGAGGATGTAGTGAGCATAGAATATGACTCTTGTCATAGTGTTATGTATTATGTACCCTTGTCCAAAGGAACCTATTACCAGCAGATCTTTTTAGCACTTCTGCCTGAGAAAAAACATTGTTACACGAGTTATTATTGCTATTCAAAAACATTCGCATTTTAAATTTGTTTTCTATGATATAACCAGTGGCTTCGTCTATTTACCTTTAAAAGAACACACTGTTGCTGACAAAGTTGTATTTTTCTATTCTCTAAGAATTTCAGCTACCCCAGGTATACGGGTGTCATTTAATATAACCCAAAACCAACTTTTCCAAATGAAGTTCAAAATCTTCCTATTACACTATCCACCGCAAAAAATGGTACAAAGTTACACTAGGGGTGTGGATTATCAAGACAACAAGGTAAGTTGGTAGTACGGTCAGGCAAACACAATTATAGGCAGGGAGAATGAAAATACAAATATGGTACATGTAGGGCAGTGTGTACAGTGAGTTTACGATCAGTCGAGAGGTGATACAGCGAAGCAAGGAATGTAAGAGCAAATGGCAGTTATTAGTACAGTATAATACAGACGATGCAGTGCATTCATGGTGTCAGTGCAATAGTCTAACAATGATCGGGATCAGAAGAGGTCTCACCGGTAAGAATGGAATCAATAGTCTAATTAGCGGCCAGAATAGAGTCCATGGCCGAATCTTCGGAGGGCTGGTGAGGATTCCAGCAGGGAGCCAACCAGGAGACTGTGGGGCAGGCCGCGTGTGCTGGGGATGCACAGTCACAGCATTGGTGATGATCTGATGATGGTGAGGAGGTGTTTTAGCAGTTCTCTGGAGTGCCGGGAGAAGCCGGCGGTGCGGCGGGTACGATTGTTCTGGAGAACGCAGTTCCGGGATAGTGTAGGTAGAGAACCACTGCATCGAGCCAAGGGAACCAGAAATGCCATTGCTGAGAAACAGCCTAGAATGTATCGAACGACAAAATGAGACACAGTACCCAAAACACGGTGGATGAGAAATCACCCACCGACGAGACAGCAACATAGCACAGGAACTAAATACTCAATTCAACTAATTCATTGCAGTAACAGGAGCGAAAATCCTAAGAATAATAAGCCATCAAGCTTAACCCTATCAAGCGCGTATCATGTTAGTGTAAAGTTTATTCATGTTACGAAAATCAAAACGACTTCTTCAAAGATTTCCCAAAGTACACGTAAATCTCTAAGGTTAGCGAAGCATTAGAGAGTTACTGGCAAAACAAATACAGATTCAAGCAGTGCAACAGGGTGAGAAAGAAACAACACAAAACGGGTGCAACTCAGTCTAGGTGCAGTTTAGCTCTTGAATTGTGAAGCAGGCCATCCAGTGCGGTGATCCCTGGGCTCTAGTGCAGATCAAAGCAATCAGGTACAGGAAACAGGAGCTCTAGAACTAGTACAGACATGTGCACGGGTTAACAGACAGTGATTACTACTCCCAAATTTACGCTACAAACAGTTAGTTCTATTTCATCATAAGTATCGTGTTTTCCGTTTTGTCCACGATTCTTCTCATACAAATGTGTTACCATTCATTTATGTTAGGACACCAGTGCAAACTACAAATTCAAAGAAACTACAGAAACCAGGGACTTTGGTGAGATGCTGTGGCTGCAAACAACTGAATACATAGAAAACCCACAGAACACGGTAGATAAAACAAAATACGGTAAAACCGGCGGCAACAATAAGCAACTCACTCTCTTGTTAAGTGTCAAGGGTCAATGGGTCCGGCCATGGTTTTGGGCCGTAAATTCAAGGGACATCGCCGTGTTAGTTTATTGTT
Organism: Trissonchulus latispiculum; assembly: GCA_030248195.1. Taxonomy (NCBI): domain Eukaryota; kingdom Metazoa; phylum Nematoda; class Enoplea; order Enoplida; family Ironidae; genus Trissonchulus; species Trissonchulus latispiculum. Next base: position 40,799 of record JASAND010022333.1, read on the forward strand.
ACCTCACAGGTGCGCTCATGCAATTTAACAGTACAATAACAGGGACGAAACAACCAATTTCAGTAAGGGGATTCGTTCAAACGTTCCGTAAACAGGGAGTTCTTGCTCTTTTGTTCCAGTACTTTTGAGTTCTGCTTTCTCATTTTGCTTTTTCACGGTTAGACTTCAAACAGGTCTTGCAAAGGGGACAAGGGACTTCAAACTTCTCGGGTTTAGGGGAATGGTGACCAACCGAAACGCCAAACAAACCGTGCCTTAAAAATCAACCGAGTGAAGATCATGCGGAATTAAGGGATGGACATTGCGTGCATTCGCAAGCAAAGAATAGATCCGGGGGGCAGAGTGCTGCAGAAAAGTTCTGCCACGCCCCGGAAACCAGGCAATTCATGCAAAATGATAACAGACTCACTCATACACAGATGATTGGGACAAACCAATTTGGCAGGGCGCAACTGCTCAGCATGCTTCAAAAGTAGGGCCTTAGTGGAGAAGAAATCAAACTGTAACTGAAGGGGGACGGGGTAGAAACGGAAAGCAACAGAATAGTACGAAAACTTAAAGCGCCAGAAACAGTTAACACAAAGAGCGACACAGCATGACACCACCTCAGGACCTAACAAACTAGCGGGGGAGTAGGGACGAAGGACAAACAAACTAGCGGGGGAGTAGGGACGAAGGACAAACAAACTAGCGGGGGAGTAGGGACGAAGGACACCTGCAGACGCAGGTCCACAGTAAACCTTTCCGGTATGATAGCAGATCTTGATCTCCGATGGCAGACAAGCAGATTCGCACTGAGGACCCTTCTGTGCCTCAGTCAGGAGCCATTCTCCCTCGGGACCAGGGAAATGAAGAAACCGATGGATAAGAGGACGGGGAACCGGCAGATCATCAGAATCAGAAGAATCAGAAGGCAATTGGATCTCAAGCTCAACGGAATTGTCAGAGGAGGAGGATCAGGGACTGGAGGATTCACTGGAAAAATGACGGACGATCCAGGTAGAAACGCGTTCAGCCATGATACTGTAACAAAAAGGAAGGAAGTTAATGCGAAACATTGTCAAAACATTTTGAGTACACCATTATAGCGAGTTTCCGCAGATTAGACATATGAAAAACTAACCAGCTGAATTCCATTTTTTGCGAGCACTTTTTCAGTAGCCTCGCAAGGTGACTTTTTACTTTAAGTGGTGCTTTAGAGTCACCTTATATCAAACTTTCTAAATGTAACACTAACTATCTGATTGCTCCAAATCTGGTGCTGTAACAGAGCACGAAAGTTTGGCTGGAATTGCAGCTATGTTGGTTCTGCTGTTGGAAACTAGCTATAATGGTGTACTCAAAATCTTTTGATAGACGCACAAAGAAAAGATAGCCCTAAGGGCAGCATTCTGGCGCTCTTGCGACAAAGGTTCTAATTGCTGTGTACTTTTTCGCCTGGAGGTACGTGTCAGGGGGGCAGGTTGATTTTCCTGTTCCTTCTGGGGGTTAACAACTTTCCTAGTAGCCTTTTTGGCTTCACTTTGGACGGGAGGGGAAAGCACTTTCTTGGCCGTCGTAGGCTTCTTTGAAACCGTCGGTTCCGATTGCTCAGGGTTTGATTCTTGGCCCTCATCATGCTCGTGAATGTGTGCTGTGATCACCCTCGGTTCAACACAGGGAAGCATGTTTTTGAACTGAATGTTGACGCGCTTGGCGCGACGGTTTCCTGCAGGGTATACAGTAGCTACGCATCCGAAAATTTTCTCTATTCGGTAAGGGCCGGTTCTTTTGTCGAACAGTTTATAAACCTGATCACGTTTGGCGACATTAGATGCCTTGATCAGAACCAAATCTCCCACCTGATAATTTGGTTCTACTGCCCTCTTATTATATTGCTCAACCTGCACCTCACGTGCGGCGGCAGCCTTTTCGCGGGCCAATGACCAAGCTAACTGTATAGCCTCAGTAGCCTCCCGAACGTAATCAAAACCAGAATATTTACGGTCAGTAGGGATTGACACATTAGTAGCACTGGGTAAGACGGGATCCCAAGCGTGCAGCAGGTAGTGTGGTGTCTCTCCGGTTGTGGCATTTATAGAAGTATTGTAAGCGAACTGACAAAACGGGACCATATTGTCCCATTCCAGGTGATTTTCAGAAACCGTTGCTAGCATGTCCAGTAGCGTTCTATGCCAACGTTCGATTTGTCCGTTAGCAGCTGGATGGTATTTGGTGGTTTCAAGTTTACGGGTTTGAACGAGTGGGCAAATTTCCTTATTCAAAATTGCCACAAATTCTTTACCTTGATCCGAAATTAGAGTTTTGGGTGATCCGTATTGCAGAATTATAAACTCAAGAAAAGTTTGGGCCACTGTGTAAGCAGTCTTGTTTTTGATGGGTATGGCAATAACATATTTCGAAAAAGCGTCAATAAAACTAAGGAAATGCTTCATTCCGCTTTTGGAGGCTTTGGAAATGTCCATTAAGTCGCAGTGTACGAGCCCGAAGGGTTCTAAAGCCAGCGGAAGATGTCGCAACAGGGCTCGAGGATTTCGAGGAGGCCCCTTTCGCCTTTAACACCTAGGGCAAGAATGGATCCATTTTTTAACATCAGTGCGCATTCCAGGCCACCAAAAATGGTCGGTTAGCCGTTAAAAAGTATTATTCTGACCGCCATGCGCAGCATAAGGGCTGTCATGACCCGCGGCTAGGGCCTGCTCTTTAAGTACTTCCGGCACGGCCAAGACCTCAAGCGTGGTGTTGCGCATACGCTCTGGATGCACTAAGACACCTTCTTAATCGCATTGTTCGGCCAAAGCAGCTATTCGTACGGCTCTACTGAAATTGCTCGGCAGGCGGTGAGTTTGTTTGTACGTCATAATCTCCCCGAGAAGCATGTCATCTTGCTGCAACTCGTGCAATTTGCTCCACGACTTAGGGTTGAAAATTACATTAGAGTTGTCACGGACAGCGACCTCGAAAACATCCCCAAAGTTAGCACTAAGTCTGCCCTTCCGTTTTCGTCGACCGGTTTCGGACGATCGGAATTCGGCGCGGAGCGGTTCGCTCTCGGTTGACTCACAGTTTGCCGCAACCTTTTGGTGAGGGGGCGGGTCAGATTCCGACTCGAGGGTAGTCTGATGAGATTCCGGCTCACTGTCCGATTCCAGCGGTTCCGGCCCGGAGGGCAGCCGTGGTTGTTTCTTAGAGTCGGCTCACTACGTTCAGACTCGTCAGATTCAGAGACTTGTGAAATTTTAGAAATTTTAGACCTCAATGCAGAAGTGCTCTTACGAGCTCTGTCCCGCGACATTTTCGGTGCGATTTCTGCGCGTGTAGGCGTACGATCCCTCTTAACCACTGCAGAGTTTATATGCGCTACGAACTCTTCACTTTCTTCTTGGTGTAAAGGTACACCGTTGTGCTCGCTATCGACTTTATCCCCTTTAAATGCGCGTGCTATGTCGGCGAAAAGTGGGTTGCGGGATAATCCGTCCGCGTTTCTCAGTTGGGGGTTATTTCGGTGTTTTATCTCAAAATCATACTCAGAAAAAGTCATCTGCCAACGGGCAAGTCGCGAGTTTCGTGGGGGGGGGGGGTGTTTCATTAGCCACCTTAAGGCCGAATGATCGGTAAAAAGAGTGAACGGGGGGCCCCCATACAAGTAGTGGCTGAAATGTTCAATACCAAATTTCATGGCTACACATTCTTTGTCATGTGTCGAATAGTTTCGTTCGTATTTCTTCAAAGAACGGGCGGCGTAGGCGACAGGATGATATTTTCCATCATCCTGTTTCTGGGACAATACGGCACCCAACCCCAGGTCAGATGCGTCAGTGTGCAAAACGAATCCCTTCGCTAGATCAGGGTGAGACAGCACGGGGGCTTCCACCAGACTTTTCTTAAGCAATTCAAAAGCTTGCTGGTGGGTGTTATTCCAAACGAAACGAACACCTTTCTTTTTTAAGGAATAGATAGGAGCGGCAAGATGGGCAAACCCCTTAATACATTTAGCATAGTAGGCGCACATTCCCAGAAAACTTTCAACATCCTTAATGTTTTTGGAGACGGCTAAGTCGTGAATGGCCTGAATTCTCTCTTTTAGTGGCTCGACCACCTGTTCAGAAATTATATGTCCCAGGTAGGTGACGGATTTCTTTAAAAAATGACATTTCTCCGGATTCATTTTAAGATCGGCAGCGCGTAATCGATCAAAACCTCCTGCATTATCTCTAGGTGTTCCTCGAAAGTTTTAGAGAAAATAAGGATGTCATCAATATAGATGATACACTTTTTCCACTGGAGATCCCCTAGGATGCGCTCCATACATCGCTGAAAGTTTCCAGGCGCGCAACCCGTTCAACCCCCAAGGGTAAAACATTATACTCAAATTGTCCATAAAAGGTGTTAAAACTGGCTTTAGCTTTAGACTCTTCATCCAGCTCAATCTGGTTAAACCCCTTACTCAAATCGATAGTCGAAAAGAATTTTGACCCTTTCAGTGAAGTCATAATATCATCAATCTTCGGTATGGGATAAACATCAGGATCACTGATTTTATTTACCTTGCGAAAATCAACGCACAGGCGCAACTTTCCCCCAGGTTTCGGAACGTAAATCATGGGAGAACTCAGGGGCTGGTGGATGGTCGAATTAGGCCATATTTTAACATTTCTGTCAATTCCTCTAGAAGTGGCTGCCTAAGATGCACAGGGAGTCGGTGGGGCATGGCATAGATCGGTTTCGGCAATCCGGCTCGAAAATCCCTTCATAATTTATCGGTTGCATGCTCTCGATTAATGCTGGTACAGCTACCTCTGCATAGGCAGGTATTACCACCTTGCGCATGGCGGAGACCCGGAAGGCAGTTTTCGTCAGAGGAGCGTGTTGTATCAATTTGGCCGTCATAAGCGGATGCATGGCCTTCTTCAACATCAGCTCTCCCTTTTGAAAATTTAGCGCCATCTCGCCACCATGTGCTAGGATAAAATCAGTTCCAATTAGGCAATCCTCAGCTAGTCCCTTAGGGACCAAGAATGTATGCATAAGTTTCACTCCAGGTGTATCATAAAACCCGACGGGTACCCGTACGGCGCCTCGAAATTTTAAAGTTTGTCCGTTAATTCCTTCTGCTCGCGGGGTGTGTGATAGTGGCAGCAGTGGCAACTTTAACGTGCGTACCAGGTCCTCGCTCATTAGGCCCTAGGGTTGCCCCCGTATCTACTAACGCCTGTATGGGTTGTTCACCCTATGTCTACTAGAATCATGGGCAGAGGACGGTGGGGTACGGAGACAGCATTGGAATCCCTTCCCGCGGATGCTTACCGTGCGGCATCCCTCCGACCAGGTTTAACCCACGTATTCTCGGTGTGGCGGGTGACTGAAAGGGAAGAGTGACCCTAGTACCTTCCGGGGTTGGCCAGGTGATAGTGTGCTGTTCTAGACCCAGAGAGATTTCTCCCGGGAAGGTGATCATATGATCGGATCCGATAATACATCCAACAGTTAAGTTATCAACTACCAAAAACTGCCATTTCCTATTCTGCATTTGTCGTTCAACTCCTTGAAAGAAAACTTGGGGCCGTAACCAGGCCAGTAACAGTGCAACGTTCCCCATTGGCTGTCCGTATGTACTGGGAAGGATCAGCAGCCTCCAGACGGAGTCCCTAATCGCCCTAACAATCCCGGGACATGGCTGAAACCAATGCTCCCGTATCGAAAAGTGCCTGAACCGGTTGTCCTAAAATCATAATTCCCATTAAGGGGTACCGTGCGAACCATCAAAACCAAGTGTGCGTTAACTGGTCTACGGAAATTGCGGGAGCAGGTCCGTGCGGACACATTGCCACCTTGTGGATCCATTTCCACCACCTGGGGTCCCTTTCCTTTTCTGGCCTTTTAAACGGGCTCGTGGCGGCGTCGGAATGCTCGGTACTCGTCCTACCCTTGGTGCGATTCTTTTCTTAGTCAGTACTTTCCTTGGTGTCCTGCCGGGAGAACCTAACTATCCGACAATCGTTACTCGTACGATTCCCAATATGTAAGTCTATCAAAAGGGGAGGTACGACTATCCTGACTATCATCCGTTAGCAGTTGGGCACTAGCTTCCAGTTCAGCGCAATAATCGGACATGGATGAGGCAACTGAAGCATCCCGTGGTAAGGGACGATATCCCGGGGTCACCTGACCAACTTTTGGCTTGTACCTTTCGGACCCTATCTAACGATTCATTAACTGGCGGGGCCTTCGAGCGGAGGGGTATGGTTTCCTCCTCTGGAGAAACAGATCCTAATTCATCTGTAGGCTCATCGTCATCGCTGAATACCGACTCGTTAACTCGATGTATATCCACGGGATTTTATTATCTTAGGCCGTACAAGCGGAGGACTTTTGCCTAGATCGCCTACGCACCTAATAACAGAACTTCCATCCACATGGAATAGCCCACCAGACAATTACATAACCGATCAAGATTATTATGATTACTATGGTTAGGCCGTGGTTTAGCTGTAAAGGAATTAAAGGGAGGTGAACATATTTTTCGCATCTGATTATGTATCAAATTGCGTGCCTGCTCGTTTTCATATTCCGCAATGGAAAGTTCTGTAAAGTGCAACGGAATCCGGCCCAAAGGCGCCGGGACTACGATCTTCGCGCAGTTCAGCAGTCGTCACGGTAGTTCGAGCAACTCCCAGTGTGCTGGTCAAAATTGTATTTCCGATGATCAGATGGAGATATTGCTGCCCATGCTCGAACCACAGGGTGCCTGTGCCTGGCACAGCGACTCGTTCGCCCTCGCCGAACATGATTAAGAGCCGGAGAGCGCGCGACAATAACTTCGATATCGTTCATTCGGATCAATACCCAGCGGGGGTTGTGCCATAAACTGTCGAATTGTCTAGAACTTTGACTTGAACATATTCTGAGCAATTAGCATATTCCCTTTTAAGGGCCTCTTTGGAAAACGAAATCAAAATTTGCAGACACTTGGCCTTCAAACTAGTAACGATAGCGTTTGGTGGGAAAACCAAAGGCGGGAGCTGTCTTACATTCAGAGACATCTATCTCCCTCACCTCTCCCGTGTCCAACCGCTGATCACGACGGGATGGTAGTCATTGGAATTTTGTCCCTCACGACGATCAGAATAATTACCCCGTCTTTCCCTCCAGTTGGAATCCGAATTTCGGTTACGTTCGCACGAGAGTAATTTCCCACATTCTTAGAATCTCGGTTACGAAAATCTCGAGAGTAGTTTCCAGTATTTTCCGAACTTCTAAACTTTCCGGAGTTTCCTGGCTGATTTCGGTCAGAATTTTGATTCCCACCTTTATATGCT